>VZTX01001453.1:140227-282956 GCA_013400915.1 Pardalotus punctatus | reverse complement strand
TCTTTGTGCCCCCCCCCCCCCACTAGCAAAAACTGGGCCAAGAAAAACCCCCAGGAATTTTTTTTTTTTTTTTTTTTTAAATATGCTTTCCCACCACAGTCTGGTTTCTAGTCCTTGCTTCCTAGGTAGATGTTGAGAGTTGTCCAGCCTCCCCTGTCAAGATCAGTTAACTCAAAGGTCTTTCATTTTCATGCTATGAATACTAGGAGTCTTCAGACTTTCACTGTCTTTGGGATTCACAAGTTTTATAGGTCATTCAATTTGGAAAAAGGAGTTGGATATTTTTGAGAGATTCAAATAAGACTATGTTGTTCATTTCCCTTCTATAGTAAACAAGCTGCATGAGGTTCCCACAGCTTAAGGCAAGGACCTGGTCCAAATCTTCCAGATGAAAATGGATAGTTACATTCTCCACAAAAATTTGGCTTTGACAAAGGTTTCTGTCAGTTCTAATTAAAAGCAGTAATTGCATTAGAGCACTGCTGGGACTGCCTGAGGCCCTAAGATACTGCGAGCCTCGAGTCTGTGCCAGATTCAGAAGATGTTACCTAGAGTTGTTCAATGGCTCTTCAGGTTCTTGACTCCTGATTAAACAGTGAGCCATTTCCTCAGTACATGCTAAGAACAAGCATCTTCTGATACACAGGTGTCTAAAGCCTGTTATATATCCACAAAAGCAGTGTCATGAGACCTGGTAGGATCATAGCACAAGGCAACAATCTGTGTGGGTTGTAGATTTTTTGTGTTCTCCTGTTGCTGTGAAGAACTTTCCTCACCAGTGGCCACAAACCCCAAACAAACTTTAATAGCAAGACTGTCCTGTTTCCTTTATGAATCAGCTTTCTTGAAACATATATTCAATCTGATTAGACTCTCTTTTACCAAAGAGTCAAAATTGGAGAATTATACATGTTCCTTTCTTATCTTTATTGAAACCAACCAGAAAACAAAATGAAACCAACAAAGAGTAAAGATTTTACTTCATTTCATTCACCTGGTTGTGGTCAACCACCTCTTCACACCCTTGGATATTCTGAATGACAAGGAGATAGAACATTCCTCTTTTTTGCATCTGCTTTACTTAAGGATAGGATTACATTACCAACACTTTCTCATCTTTACAATTTACAGCTTTTTTTTGCAGACCTCCATTTCCCATGGCAGATCTGCCATCACAACACCAGAACATTCTTAGGACATACACCTGAAGATCTGTTATAAGATTTTCCAAATCATTAAAGAAAATATGTCTTTCCTCTATTTTAAAAATATAATTCGGATAACTTAAAAGTCTTTCAAAGTTCTCTAAAGAAAGCAGTCATATGCTTCCTTTAGTGTATCCTTTGGGGCAGCATCAGTTTTATAAACTCAAGAATTCATCAATGTCATTTTCAGATCATTTTCTGAAGGGAAATTGCTTGTATTGCTTATTATCTTTGTTTAAAGGAAAATAAGGTTTTGTCTTTTTTTCTTTTATTTTTTCTTTTTTTGTTTGTTTGTTTTGTTTTTTTAAATGAGGAACTAACCTTATTCCCAACACTTTAGTTTAAAAGATGAAGCAAAATGATTACAATAAGTAAACAGTCCTTTTAACCTAGAATTTTTTCCCCCAAAATGAAAATGTTACAAGTCCTCCTAGCACTGTCACACATCAACTCTCATTCCATGCAGAGCATTGTTATTTGTTTTTTCCACACAAAATGAACTATCACCAGAAAAAGTTAAACATTGTCTTTTTCTAACCTACTGTAGAAGTACCATATAGGACCTTATACCTAAGAAGAATTAATATTAAAAGGCATTAAAATCATAAAAGGAACATTGCAATATTCTTCCAGTGGGCACACCTGCAAACATCCATGACAAGGGTACTCTAATTACTTAATTTACAACGATAGTAAGCTAATTCATCACCAATAATGTTTATAATTTAAGACACACTGCAGACATAATAATCATTAATATCATATCTGTAAGTAAGAATAGTCTGACTGCAATTAATTCCTTCTCCCAGGCTATATTTTAAGCCCGCATTATGAATTCAATAATGTATGGTTGCATCTGCTAGCCAGAACTGTGCTATTTTTAATATTTCCCTGGATAACAAATGAGGAAGTGCTTTGACATAAAAGGCTAATGCAAGCAAACAAAAAAGCTACTGAGAATTCAGAGTGGAAACCTATGGAAAAAATACTCAGGTAGAATAAAATGTGCATTACCATCAGATGAATTAATCCCACTAAATAGCAAGAGCTTGCATAACGCTAACAGTGCTCTCCAGCAGCAGTCTTCCCCAACACTACTGTTGTAACCTTGTCTGAAAACATTTGTATTTCATCTTGTGCTGTAAACTGCTGTTGTTTAGTATCTAGAGAGGAGGAGGAATAAGAGTATTCAAGCATACAAATTCCTGTTGTCTTACAAAACTGTAATTTTATGGTTATGAGAAGAAACATTTTAATTAGGCCTTAGCAAGATCAAGGAGATGGCTCCCAACAATGCCTGCTAGCACTCAGCTATGCTGGCCAAGCCCTTGGAGCCTCCCAGGGTAACATGAAATCTGAGCATCAGGAAGTTCTTTTTCCAAGCATCTCCTGATTTCTGAAGCATCTCAAGTATGCAAGATGCTTCTGAAATGCCACATCCTTCATAGATAGGCTTAATCCTTACAGATTAAGAAATTCAGTTGCAGGAGGCAGGTTTGGGGTTTGCATATCTTCTGTGAACTGAGAAAGGGTTTCCCCATTCTCAAGGGATCAGGCTAGTTTTAATGGCAATATATAATTCATATATAATAAATAAAGGTTTATTTCATCCCACCCACAGAGAAATAATGTGTGGCAAAGAGCACTGCATGAGAGTTCCACCAAAGATCTGTTGCATGTATTTTAAGTGACAGGTAAGTGATACAGGAACCTTATGACAGTAATCTACAAATGTAACCTCTAATGTTAATGTTTCCATCTTACAGTCACATAATTTAATTTCTAAGAATAATTAGGCAATTGATATCTCCATCTGGCTCAAAATGCCTGCTGACACTTTTTAAATCAAACATTCTCGTCAGTCTTCAAACTGGATATTTCAAATTTAAAAATATTCCACAGTCAGCCATCAGTTATGTCAACTGATGGGTGGTTTAGGTGCAATATGACACTTTTGGCAGCTAAAGGAAGCTATGACTGCTGCTATCTTGCTGTCAGTCACCCTGCCAAAAGAAACTCAACTAAGTTGGAAGAAACTGAAGCTCAAGTAATTTCACAGAATGAACTATACTTTTGTCTGGTTTCCTTGTGTAAGGAATTTGGAACCCAGAGATCACATACTGCAACCCTAATAGCCAGGTTATTAACTATGCTGCTGTATGCCTAGCTCATGGCATGGTTTTGTCAAACTTCTTGAAAGATCTTTGACCTGGCGCATAACAAAATAAAGAGAATAAGAAGAGTAGATTATTATATTGAAAATCATCCATAGCAGGTATCGTTTGGGTGCTAACTTAACCAAGTAATGCCTCTTTAATTTGATCCAACACTGACATTGTACTTTACAATGGAAATCCAGGCATGAGCATAAAAACCACATTTCCTTTGACACCAGACCTTCACAGATGCAAGTCAGAGGAAGACTGATCTTTTGACACTTGCAGAGACCTTTCTCCTCAGCAAGCCACCACCTATGGGAGTATATGATCCCCTCCAATTTGAGGAAAGGACTCAATTACAACCCAGGTTTACTGCTTCCTCCCTGCTCTCAGAAGCTTTCTTTCCTCTAAATTAAATTATTGAATTCTGACTTCTTACTAGACAGCACACACCATCACCTCTACAACTCCAGGCATCACCTTGATTTTAGTGACATTATTCAGAATATGTCCAACCCCTGCTTCAGGACCTGGCCAAAACTGTACTTCCATCCGTCATATAAAGCAGTTGTCTCAGATGCAGAAAAAAAAATCCATTATAAACCCACTCTAAAACACTGTCATCCTTCCCTTTGTAAATGAAGACTTTCGATCAGACCTGTAGATATTCAGCAAAGAAATGGAAAGGCAAAGGTGTGCCTGAAAACTCAACAGCTACCAATGTCAGACTGATGTCACCATCACCTTTATCACTAAAGAGGAACTCGTCATACTGCATTCTTCCTTTATTTCTCTCTCTACTTTCATAAATATATATGTATCAATTTAAAAAAAAAAAGATAGAAAGGATATCAGAACTTGTACAGAAACACACTGCATAAATTTACTATCTGCAGTAGCAAAGAAAAAAAAAGTAGAGTAGTAGTATAAAGAAGCAATATTCATTTATGAGACAAAGTGAATGCAGAAGAAAGAAATGTTAACAGAAATACCCCTCATACATTTCCTTTCCAGCAGAGGGTATCTTTATAGCTCTTACATACACTAAACCACAGCTCTGGTTACATGAGAGATTGTTTATTGCACCTGAAATGATCTTTATTTCTTGGGATGCATGACAGAATAAAATAATGAAAACCCCATACTGTTACAGTGTGGCAGTCTGTACAGCATTTTCTTTCAGCATGTCAGCTTAAAACTTCCCCCCTCCCAATATTTCCAATTACAAAAGTTCCTTTTTGCTTCTATTTAAGTAGAGGGAAAAAATATTAAAAATAACAGTAATATAGATTTTCTTCCAGAAAATCATAAGTAGCAAAGTTGAAGATAAAAAGAGGTGGCATAAATGGTAGAATGAAAGGTATCAAGAGACAGTTGTGGCACTACAACTATAAGAACAGAAACACATTATTGTTTTTGGTTATGAAAAAAATAAATGTAGTAGTTACTGTTCATCACACTTAAATCCTGAGTTAGCAACTTCTTTAAAGTTATAAAAAATATTCGTGCAGAAGAGATATTCTGTGATGCAAATAAATTGTTAATCCTAATGTCAATAACAGAATTTTAATGCCATTAAAGAAAGCCTTTTTTGTTTGTCAGATAAGATTACAAATTCATAGTGAAGGTTAATCTATTCCATTTGAAAGTGTAGATTTCCTCAGATTTAGCTGCAAAAAGAGAAACACAGAACTTATGGGATAGAGATTTGTTTCAGTGTCATTTTGGTAACCACAAGGACTAACTTTGGCTTGCTCTTTTATCACTTTTAAGACATCCCATACAAAAATCAAATCCCCTTGCCCACACCCCCAAACAATTCAGCATAAGCCATAGCTATGTATATTACTTACAGGTCGGACAGTAAGACCACATACAAACTGCTTTTATCCAAAAATACTACATACAGGCAGGACATTATTACATTTTTAACATCAGTTTAACTTGGAACTCTCCTATTCTAAATGAGCCTTCCATATCCATATTTTTCCTCCTAAAAACAAAGAATCTAAACTTGAAATTTGTTCAGTAGTTAATCCAATTAAAGTTTCCTTTTGTAAATGTCTAAGACTCCTTTCATTCTGAAGCCTTTTAATTAGTATTGAGCAAGGGCTTTGTTTATCCTCCTGGATTACAGCCTCTATCATATCTCTGCACTACTTTTGTCACTGGAAATGAAGAGAAAGTTGATGCCCTTTTTGGCATTATGCCTTTCCTTTTCTCAGGAACTAAGGTCCTTTATAGTCAACTTGCATTCATTTTGAGAGGCATTAGAAGTTAACACTAGGTGGGAACATTTCGTAGATAAGCAAGTACATTATAATTTATTGCTGTGAAATTTGAGTTGTTAAATGTTGTTCTTCCTTTTTTTTGTAACATGGAGAGTGAAAGATGTTCTCCTCCCTCGCCCTAATCCCCTTCTTTCTGTAATCTTTTCCTGCTTAAAACTGAGAGGGATTGAAAGGTGTCTAATTTTAATTAGATGCACATTTGCTGACTCTCTGGTTCTTCTGTTCACAGTCTTGATAAGCTGAAGTGATATCAACAGACCATAAAAACAATGGGTTCTCCTTATTTTCCTTTGTAGAAGTTTCTGTACCCAATACGGATCACATTGCACCCAAAGAAAAGCCTCCTAACTTGAATTACAAGTCCTTGCACTACTTATGCCAATGCTGTACATTTGGAAATGCTTATAGGAAATAAATTTTTACCATGAGAATAAGCAAAAGTAACTGGTTGAATAATTAAAGTTTCGTATATATGAATCAGGTATCTGCTATGCTTGTTTTAAGATGCTCATGTCAGTAAGAAATACTATGCAACTGTCTTTTCAAGGGAGCAATAATGTGTCTACAAAGTGAAGGTTGATACAAGACAGCTACAGAGCCAGATGCAACAACCTAAACATCTGCTCAGCAACTGTCCAAGGCTCCATGGCTTTTAGCACTGGGTTCATCAGCCTAGAGAGAATAGCAGTCAAGCTACAAAGATTATGCCAAGATAATTTTATCACTCAACTAAGTCATATTTGGCCAATAAAGCCCACAAATGATAACACAGTGAGTCAGTCTCATACTGACTTTGGCCCACAGAGCAGAACACAGGGAAAATGAAAGCATTACATGCACTGACTTATAGTAAGGCGATATTAGTCATGTAGATACTAAACAAAGTAAAAATGTGCTCTGAATATAAATCACATTAAAAATGTTTTATTACTGTACTAATTTTTAATCAACTCTACTATGACTGGCTTGAAAAACCATTTGAGATTAGAAATATTGTAGAAAAGAGCAGTCGTCTCTGCAGAAGGACTTGAATCCTCCATGAATCCAACCCTTTCTGAGGTCTCAAATGAGCTGGTAGCCACCATTCAAGAGGCTAGAACCTAAAATGGTCAGCTCCACCAACATCTTCTCATAGCTGCAACTACTGTGAACATTTAATTCAAATGCCAGAGGTAGCCACAAGAGTCAGTGATTAATATGGTCATCTATTTCATGTCAAAACAAGGAAAAAACCCCATATTGGGGCACCAAGCTTTCAGAGCATACTCCAAGTTCCACTGCCATGTGGGGAGAAAATCAGGTGCAGACCTCAGCAACATCTGGTTCCCCTAGTACAGACATTTGTTTCATGGACTCCATGGGAAATAGCATTTACACATCTGGAGGAACCAAATATGAGGTTACAGACTTTTGTTTGAGAATTAGCATGGAAGATTCAAAATGGTGCATTGGTCAGACCCAGCAATTCTTTTGAACAAACAAGAAATATCAAATCTTTGCAAAGTCACAATACTATATCAAGAACTAATGAACAGGATTAGTTTGAAACTATAGACAGCTGTATAAAAACTACAAAAAGTGCCAAAAAATTGAGTGTGGATGGCACAATGTAATTCTGCAATGTCAGATTTGATTAATCTCAACATGTAAGAGGAAAAGATTATATACTGCTTCTACATACAATGAAAAAGTGCAGAATAACAAAAGGCCAAAATTCCATTTTCTTATGGCAATCATCTTTCAGAGAAACCACCTGACTCCATAAGACAATTTCTTTGTATTCCTAGCCCTCCTATTCTAATCTGTTTTCTACAATCAGGTAAGTGAGATCTCATGCATATTGCACATACATACACACACAGACTGTTAGTAAAGTACTCCAAGTAAATCAGAAACGACCTTGCTGTCATTTAAAACATACTGGCAAATACAATGCACATTTACATTCCTGGCCTTGACTATCAAGATTATCCTTGTAATTCATTTCTCCTCTGTCAGGAATGATCTCCTGATAGCCTTTCTTAAAGGCAGACTTTCTTATGCTAGTCCTTCTATCAAGTCAAATTGATAGCTGTGCATTTAGACTTTAACGGTTTAGAATACTTCTAAATTCATGCATCTGCTTAATGTTAGCAGCGGACTTCTGTTAATTAATAGCACAAAGCAGACTGTGTCTAGAGCTGAAGGGTAAAGACAGTCAGCACAAACAAGAAAACAAAAAGGAGAAACAGTTAAATCAGAACAGACATGTTACTATTTATGAGAAAAAATAATCTGCCAAAAGGTGATCATTTCCTTTGATTTAATTAAAGGGTGCGGAGGAAAACAGCAACACAATGGACATACAAGATTGTGAAGATTCGAAAAAGCTCTAAGTATGGTTTCTCATGAGTGCTTATTAAAGTCACAGTGGTTTTGTTTGGAAAGGTTTACTATCAGACAAGTACATAGCAGATTCCCAACAGAAAGAAAACATATTAATCTATCACCAGATGAATGAGAAGTGCCATTTCCAGATGAAGAAATTATTGGAAGCAAATGTCCTCAGGACTAAAGAAACTCAGAAGCACAATGAAGACATTCACATGTAATAAATAAATAAATATTAATTTTGGTGAAAGCATAATTTTTACAAGAAACAGAATAACCTTTCAGGTGGTGAACTTAGGGAGATTAACACTCTGGGCAAGTTTTTTCAGATGATGAAATCTATTGTGCAAAGATGACACATCATGCTTACAAAATAATACCATAAACTGAAATTTAATATTATTGTCATTTAATGCTTGCCAGGAATAGAACAAGATGAGCAAATACATCTCATAGCACAAGTTCTAATTAATTAATGGACAGAATTGTCTTAAACTTATGAACAGAGCTGTACTTGCAGACGAGAAAAGAATAGTTAGACTCCAATTTAAGATTCTGGTTTATTGCAGTTGACACACACATGGCAAGACAGACTTTTTAAAGATCCTATTGCATCAAAAGCAACACCAGTTTGAGCCATTCTTGTCTCTAATTGAAAACAGTTAATGTGGTAAAATTAATGTAACTGTGGTAAAATTGGAAAATGGTCATTTCTCCTTTTCCTTGGAGACTGGAAAAGCTACACAAAACACTATAAGTCTGCAAACATACTTTCCTCCTCTAAAACATGAGGTAAGCACCCATCCTCCTCTCTCAACCTCTCTCTCCCTCCCCCTTTTTTATTCCATTTTTTCCAGGACTGAAAATGTGTGTTGAATTCTGGGGAAAACAATGTTTAAATTTTTCTTAGTGAAAGAAAAGTAGAAAATACCATGAATCTTTTAAGAATGCTTTTCCTGGCATTTTTACACTCTACTGTCAAAAAAGCTGGAGCAGACACTTAAACATTTCACTGCTTCTCCCAACTTAGCTTCTGAACTTGAACTACCAATTCTGTGAAGGGAAATATTATGTGAGAGATTTCAGAACTAGCTAATATGAATTGAGACTTTGCTGAGCCTGCAATCCAGCAAATGACTGGGTACCAGCTGGGAAGCCATAGCCATGATCACCAGTCAAAGATTTATCCACTGAAATCAAGAAACCCTGGAAAGGGCTCAAACCTGGAGCTGGGACTTAACGTATGAAACAGAAGAGAGAATCCAGGTCCCTTGCCCATGCCTTTAATTATGCTTGAGCTCTATGATGAATACAAAGCAGCAGAAGCTGATCTGACAGAAGAAAACAAATGGGTATTTGCCCTTATTTTGCCCTTTAACAACAATGAAAAGAAGATAAGTCTAATAATGAAGTGACGTTTTATCTAGCTTTTTTTTTTAAACTCGAAAGGATGGATTCAGATATAGCCTCTTTTGTTTTCTTTAAATATAACTAATCAATTGCAGTTTAATAAGGATATAAATTAACATTAATGATATATTAATATAACTCACAAATGAAGTTACTAGGAAATAATTTTCTGAATAACCAAAATTACGTGAAAAGATGTGAAATACCCAAGAGATTTATGTTTAAAAAAATTATTCCTAAACCTACTTTAGGTTGTGGAAGTAAATTAAATCAACAATTGTTTCTAACCATTTATTTGTTACTATGAAAGTTATTTTTAATGTGCCTTGAACTGAATCCAGCATGGAAGGGAAAAGGGGTTTATATTTGTGTGTTCATTTTTATGTACAATTTGATTATATGTTAACTACACTGAACTAAGTCTCTTTAGATATACTAAACTAAGTGAATAAAAACAACACCCAAAAGTGTAAAATTATACAAAATTTTAAAAATTCAGTTGCAGAATGGACCTCAATTGCAAAGGGTACTTATACAAATCACTTTAAAACCTAGAGTTTGCAGCTAGGAGGGACAATTTTGTTTTTTTCCTCTACTGAAGAGGGACTGTGGGTAAGAGGGAAAGGAGCTGGTAAACAGATTTTTGCTAAAAATAGCCAGGAAAACACAAACTACAAAAAAACCAAACCAAACCAACCAATTAAAAAACCCCCAGAAGTTATATGAATGCCCAATGTGGAAAAAGAAGAAAAGTCACTGGAACAACTCAAGCAGAGCAGTTGACCCAAATTTAGTCCATTTCATTCCAGTGGACTGCTTGGAAAAATTCCGAAACAAATCCGACCAAAAACCAGACAAACAAACAAAAACCACAGGAAGAGTGAGGTAGTGAGGACAAGTAAAAAGCTTTTGTGTTTGGTTGTTCAAAGTCTGGTTGACAGAATAGTTTTAAAGCAAGATATTAACTTGCTTTCCTTAAAAGCTTTTCAAACCTGATCTCAGTTTGGTACATTTGCAAGGAAGAGTCACTGAACTGCTAATCTCATTTACTGGTAGTCCAGGAGTTACACAAATTCTGTTCTGGAGGTACTATATTTGACACAAGACAGAAAAACTGCTTTTTGCAAACCCATGTTAAGGCTCCAGAGAGTAGTGTTCATGAGAGTCAAGTATTTTGCTATTAGTACCACTCCTAAGAGCTTGTATCAAATGAAAAAGCCTCTGCCAGTCACCTTCCCCTGCTACCAGTCCTACAAGAAAACCAAGATCCGTCTTAGTGCTGCATTTCCTTGAAGGCCATGTTTTTCTTCATAAATGTGCAAAGCCACCAACACCATTTAAACTAGAATGACTCTCTCAAAGCATCTCAACTAGAAGAGTTTCTAGAGATAATTATAAAATAGTGAAAGGGACACTAGCTTATGTTAAAAAAAAATAAAAAAGGAAGACAAAAATTTTGTAATTATGTAATTATAAATCCTAAAAAGTCATCCATTCACCATACAGGAATAAAGATTAAAAAAATTATTGCCTATATTACTGCTGGTCTAAATTTAATGAAGATCAGTTTTATGACCTATGACTAAGAAAATGAGATGCTTGAAGAGGGATTGTACAGAATCAGAAAATTATTAAGCTGGGAAAAGATCTCCAAGATCATGGAGTCCAACCTTCGACTGATATCCACCTTGTCAACTAGAACAGAGCACTAAGTGCCATGTCCAGTCATTACTTGGACATCTCCAGGGCTGGTGACTCCACCACCTCCATGGGTATCCCATTTCATTTACCTAAATGTTTATCCTCATACTGCAGAATCAGGATCTAGGTATTAATATAGCATTGTTACTTTTTCTTTTTTTTTTTTTTTTTTAAAGCAAGCAAACACCCCACATCCCATTAACAAATATGAGCTCTTTGAGTATTTCAAGTTGAACAATGACAAGCGCTGGAGT
This sequence comes from Pardalotus punctatus, assembly GCA_013400915.1. Classification (NCBI taxonomy): domain Eukaryota; kingdom Metazoa; phylum Chordata; class Aves; order Passeriformes; family Pardalotidae; genus Pardalotus; species Pardalotus punctatus. The sequence continues at coordinate 271,566 of VZTX01001453.1, read as the reverse complement.
TTTGTTGGGCTTTTTTCGTTGATTGTTTCCTTAACCTCCACACAGCATTTTTTTCAAGATTACATTTTATTAGGAAAGTCAATTTAACAGGCACTTATCTCATTCTAACTGCTTAGGAGGGAGATGAACATTCATTAAAAAAGACTAACAAAACTGCAGGAATCTCTATTTTCATATAGGCAGAAAAAAAGAAAATGTGACAAATCCTAAAGCAATGCAAGCCACATTTAGTTTGGCAGATTCTGTTAAAAAAAATAAAAAGTAAACTCATAAAACCTCCTGATTTTACTTTTATTATCCCTCTAAGTCAAGTAAAGAGATATACTTCTTCAGTTAAGTAAATTTATGTTTAAAGCTCATAATGAATATTGTAACTGATGAATGAATTATCCTTTTGCTCATGAAAAATTGTCCTTACTTTAAAAATAATCTAATATTTTGAAAATTCCTATATATTAACTTAGCTAGAAAAATGCTGGAAAAAATCTCTCTCAATTAGACTAGTCTTCAACACTAACAAAGCCAAAAGAATAAGTTTCTCATTTCAAAATACAGTAGCTCATGCTTTTTCTTCTATAGATTTGCATGTTGAAGCAGTCAAGTCTCATTCACTGTCTTGCAAGTTCATATATTCAGTCAAATGAATTTTCCATCTGTTTCACTCTAAGTACTGCACAGAGTGCTTTCCCTTTTCTGATGTCCCTCTCCAGCTGTAAAGCTATTACCAACTCAAAGGGATAGATTTCCATTACAGTGATTCGAAGTTTTGTTCCAGAAGCCCCATTCTGGCTAAGATTTAAATAAAAGTAATTCCTATTTATATGGTATTTTAAGTGATCTCTTTACTTTTCATTTATAGGCAATCTAAATTCTATATAGCAACACGAAAAAAAATTAAAATTATCATACACTCCCACCCCCAAACAAACACCAACAAACACCAGCAAAGGCAAGTCCCCAGATCAAGACCTTTACTATATAATTTGCCTGATTCCAATTCACTTCCCCACCACTCAGATTAGCAAACTGGTACTAAATTTCTCACCTTGAATTGCTAGGAAGACTCTCTAAGTCTCAAGACTACACTTACGCACAACCTTACTTATCACAACAGTGATTTGATTTAGCTCTCATCTCTTCCTGAAGCCATCTCAAATTCAAGCACAAAACACAGTCACAGCTTTCATAATCACCACCAATCAACTTCACTCCCAACTAAGCTTCTGAAACAGGAAGGTTCCCTAATGACAGTGTAATAGAAAAAGCTCTTTACTCCCCTGATCCACTCACTTGAGGGACAACTAAATAGTTACAACTCCTGTACTGTCCCTCCATTTGACTGGAAAACTCTTCAATCCGATAATTATCCCAGGACACTACTTGAATTCCTCTGTCAGTACAACAGAGAATTCTGCTTTAAGGCTTAAGGTATGACATATTTCTGTTTTAGGTGTATATTCTTTTATTTGAAGGGGAAACAAAATAAAAATAAAGAGCATTTGAAGCACACATAAGAGACACTAAACTAGACCCACATCAGGATGGGTATTAGGAAGAAGGATTAATAGAAAAGCATTACCTGGACTAAAGAAAATACTAATACCAAGAGAAATATTTCACATGATCCTAGTGAAACACTGGTTTGTTTCTCCTACTTTCAGCATGGTTTATTCTTCTTCAGATTTCTAATCTTCTCATCTTGCATTTTTAGTCAGTTTAGGCACAATAAATAAGTGAACACAGACACAGTAATGTGAATGAGGCAGATCTTGTATTTGAAACAGATCACCACCAAGTGCATAACTGCATTAATTCTTGTCCTACATCTTTTCTCTTTAGACACTTTCTCCCAGATACAAGACCTGGTGAAAGGGCTTGTAACTATTACACATTGGTCATAACTAGGTTTGTTTCTTTTTTTTTATTACTGTAAGAATAAAATCTTTTTGAGTAACCAAAAACATTTTCTTCCATTGCAATTTTCCCAGGAAGTAACTTCATGCTTCTTTCACTTACAGAACTGTGTATCAGAAGAGATTGGAAGAAATACAAAAATACTTTCTCAACTGAAATGAATTACAGCCTGATGGTATTTTATGTGATATTGCTCATATTTCCTTTTTTGTCATCACCTGCATTTCCAAAGGAAAGCAACCAAGAGAACTTGACTAGAACAACTTAAACTTTAATAGGTCAGCTTCTTAAGTCCAAGATAGAGAATCTCTCCTTATCCTACCCTCCCCCTATTTATTTTCCTTTTCCCTCACTTAGGGGGGAAAATGTAGCTTAGAGCAACATTTTTCAAACTGTGCACAAAGGAGGCAGAAGGTAGAAGTTGTGTGTTTGAGTATCACAAGGCTGACAAAAACATCAAGCCTTGTGTTATTAGTTTTACCAGACAAGATTTCTAGCCATTTGAGACACGAGAACACACCTACAGCACACCTCTCATTAAAGATCACCAATTTAAAAAGTTTAAAATAACCTTCCTTGCCAAAAAATATAAAAAAAATGTGGCGTGTTTTATCTCAAATTAAGCACACATATAAGCCACTCTCTTCATCAACTCCTAGCTATACCAAAGGCGTGAAGTTGAGGCAGAAGACGCTTATTGCTATGTTTTTCTTTCCCACCCTAATTCAAAACACTCCCTGTTATACTTCCTGTTCCCTTTCCTTTCCCCTCCTTCAGCCAAGAGTCACTGAACATTCAATGCTACCAAGAATCCTTCAAATTCACAATTTATCACAGCTCCCACAGAGTGGAAAAAAGCTCACACTCCTAAATACACTGTATCAAGCCACTAACAAAGTCAAGGAGTTAATGAGCCCACCTCAGTTTCACGTTTGGACTGTTATCTCTGCAACTGCTGGGCTAGAAGGATTTGTTTTCATCAGCAAAACTGAAACTCTGGAGATACAAATTTGTCACACACTTGGGTAGGTCATAGGTCCCTCGTTGAAGATAAAGGCACCATGGCCTTTCACACCTGCTATGAAAATGTTTTCAGCTCTTTCTTGGCAAGCCTTACAGAGCTTTAAATCAACACATGCAATAGACCATATTTATTTATAGTCTTTTGCAATTCATCCCCTTGATGGGAGCTACTCACTAAAGTGAATCATCAGTGTCTAGAGGTTAGTAGAGCATGAGTTTGGAACCACCCACCACAAATCCTTGCTCAGTAACCAAAATGCTTCTTCTTTCCTTTATTTCTCCTACCCACCTTCTAATAAATCTTTCCAGCTGCATTTGACAGCTGCCTGTCAAGCTGCAGAGCCAACAGTCTGGGCAACACACCTCTGCCTCTCTCCTACAGAGGAAAGAGCAGAGAAGCTTCCTGAGAACCTCTGCCCATCACTCTGGTACCTTCTACAAACGTTGAAGAGGGATAAAGAACATATAACAAAAGGATTTTATGTTCTTACATACTTGTATAACCATGAGATTCAAGTTTGAAACATTTAAAGACTCACATGACTTGGGTCCAAATTCCCACCATCAGAGTGGGAGGCAACAAAAGTTATCAATGTCTTTCCCACCTTCAAAGTCAAAAGAATTCCTTAAAAAAAAAAAATGACAGTTTTATTTTTCATTCTCTTCCAGAGTGAGGATCTGGAGTTCCTCATTAGGAATCAGAACATCATGCACAGCAACACACACACTCAGACCTGGAAACACTCAGAAACCTGGAGCCAAGCTTGAGGCCTTCGGCCTCAAGCTCCAAATACCTGAGTTCCTCTTGCTCTCCAGTCTTCTGGCTGCAACACAGCACAGCATTATCAGATCAAGAACACATTCATTCCCTTCCTGAGATTTCCCTCTGCTTTTAACCCCCTACTTAAGTGAGGACTATGTCTCTCCAAACGGGCCTGCTGGCAACCACTGTGCTAGCAGGAACAGTGGTGAAAGACATCTGAGTACAGTGGCTCTGAGACCTTCTCTGCATTTGCAGGAGGCACACCTCTTTCTGCCTTGCTCATTGTTAGTCTAAAATTGTTTAGAAGACAAATACATTTAAAAAAAAGAATAAAAATATAATATTAAGCACTTAATGAAATGGGAGGAACATGAAAATCCAGAAACTAAGAATTAGTGTATGTGGCCATAAAATAGACAGGGCAAAAACTGCTTCACATTTATTTCTCCACACCTTCTGAGTGGCTGTTTAGCTAAGAGCATTATCTGGTTTCTCAGAGATTAAGCGCTCCTCAGCTCTGGCTGCCATTGCAACCACAGCAATGTTCAGAAAGAAAACAAGAAATTGAGGTTTCATTTCCTGGTTTGCCAAGCCTTTTGCAAGCAAATTTTAAGATTAAGGTAATACTTTCATTTATTCTTGTATCTCCTACTCAGAAAGGAACAAAATATCCTGCTTGTCTCCTGCTCCTTTTGGAATACAGGCATGTATTATCTTACAACCAGCAGGTAAAAACAGAAAGAAGATGTCTCCTCTATTGTCTGCTCTAAATTAACTCCTTTTCTTCCCCTTTGAATCAGTTCTCATAATTTTTAATGCAACTACGCTGTTTTGCACTGTATTTAATTGAATTATTTACTGCTGGTATTGGATATTTGTGTCTTTGTGGGAAAGCTGAAAGGGAGTTTCTCTTGTCTTGCAGCTGAATGCAGACATTTCAAGTAGTTTAATGATCTCAATTAAAAAAGAAAACAAACAACTAGTTAGCACTGCAAAAGTTTTCCACATACCTCAAGACTGATCCAGTGCTACTAACTTTTTGTATTCCAGTCATAGTTGTATTTATAATGCATATGAAATACTTCTTTTTTCCCAAAGAGTTCATATGAAAAAGGGGACAAGAGAATCACTTTTTTTTAAAAGAAGAAAATCCCTTCAAAATCAAACTCTAGATCTTGTCACATTTTAGTGATGAAGAATGACATGATACTCTATTTCCAGAAAATTTCCTACATGTACCATATCTAGTATGTATCTGGCATGTGGCATACTGCCCAGAGAACAGCATGAATTAATGATTGAAGTGCATGATGGTCAAGGAAAGTAGTCTGCTTTGCTTCATGCTGTCAGAAATGGCCTATCATGGCCTTGCTATTTGCTGAAAAGCAAGTTTCTCTCACTTGTTCAGTCATTTACAATATCAGAAAGACATTTTTAAAAGTGTGTTTAAATGTTCTGAGATAAAATAATCTTGAAGATTACTTTCACAATGCTGAAGCCACAGTCTTCCATCTGTGTAAGCAGATGGATAATAGCCCTCTTTTATAACCCCTACAGCAATCCAGTTATTCAAGGACAGGTCAAGACCTGGGATTCATTCTATTTTAAAGTACCACAGACAGAGAAAGAACTGAAACACACATTCTGAAGTATAATCTGATTTTGACCCTGAAACATCAATATTATTGATGTTTTCCTGTTTATAACATGAGTAATATTAGCCATTACTTTGTAAAATCAGAGTAAGGATCACACTGATTTTTGCCTGGATTTTACACTTAGTCCAAAAGACCTTAATTCAAACTTTGCAGAACCCTTCCAGTTTGAAAGAAATCTGGGTTTGGAAAAATGGTTAGTGAAATGCACATATGATTAAAATCTGAAAATCAGGTAATTTGGGTTACAGGATTTTCTTTACATGTACCTTTTCCTCAGGAGAAACAACTGAAATGGAATTTATTATTAAAATAGTGACAGATGTGGGTCAGAAATGCAGAGGAGGCATAGATCTCTTAGAGGACACAGGAACTCACATAACCGTATATCAATTAGAAGGAATTATTAAAACTGCCCACGTTGCTTTAGGGCTTTCAGAAAAACTTGCTGCTGCTCGGGGCAGCTTGGAGGCACTTTGAAATTCAGGACACTGAGGTAACTGCTCAGAAGATGCCTTGTAAATGGCTGTTCTGTTGCCTAAAAATAGTGTAGTGCCAAGCAGAATGGAACTGATAGGAAGATAGAAATTCATTAGCTTTTCTTTAGATACTTTTTGGAGTAAAGTGAAGAATTAGCCCCCAATGCTCTAAATGACAAAACAGTAACTGGCATAAAGGCAAATTTTCAATTAATGGAAAAGTTTACATCTACACTGTCAAATTCTAAGAATTATCTGTTATGGATAAAATTCAAAGCCCCAACACTTCTATTCCATTGGCCTGGTTTGCATGAGTCTGTTAAGTGTAAGAAGAAAGATCCAGGCAGCTACAGGCAAGTCAGCCATCCCTCAATCCCCGGGAAGGTGGTGGATAAACTAATCCTTCTAGAAATCATTTCCAAACACAGGAAGTACAAGAAGCTGATTGGTAGTAGTTAGTGTGGAATTATAAACAAATGTACTTACCTATGGGTGTGGCAGAGGAAATCTTCCATGTTTCTGTAGTTACTCAGGATTTTAAAAAATAAGATACACATAAAAGTTCTTTCTGTGAAAGAAGTTAATGTTTACACACTGCCCCTTTACTCCACACTTATAAGACTCCAACTGGAATGCTGAATGTGAGAACAATAGACCTGTTGGGATAAGTCCAGAGGAGGCCACAAGGCTGATCAGAGGGCTGGAGCACCTCTGCTATTAAAACAGGCCGGGAGAGTCTGTGCTGTTCAACCTGGAGAAGAGAAGGTACTGGGGAGACATAGCAGCCTTCCAGTACAGGAAGGAGCCTACAGAGGAGCTCATAAAGGGACCCTACAAAGAGCTACACAGACTTTTTACCAGGACATGTAGTGATTGGACAAGGGGGAATGGCTTCAAACTGAATGAAGGTAGGTTTATTTTCGATACAAGGAAAAGATTTTTCACTATGAGTGATGAGACATTGGAACAGGCTGCCCAGAGAGGTGGTTGGGTCCCCTTTCCCTGGAAACATTCAAGGTGAGATTGGATTGAGTTCTGAACAACCTGATGGATTTTAAGATGCCCCTGCTCATCACAAGAGTGTTGGACTAGATGGCCTCTAAAGGTCCCCGCTAACCCAAAATATTCTCTGATTCTATGATTACTAACTTGCAGCCTGTGTTAGTGCACTTTCAAATCAACAAATTTCTAATATCAAAAAAGCTGTGAAAGACAAGCATATTTTCTCCCAGTGCTTTCAGAAGTTGTTCAAAAGCATTACACAAGAAAACCAATGTAATTTCTCTTTGTAGAAAAATAAACTAATAACTGTACAGCCCCAAAATGAGTGACATAAATTTTAATTAATAAAGGTAAATACAATCACAATAACTACGGGGCAACCATTCTGTTCAATAATAATTTTTTTTTTTACTGCAAACATCACAACCAGAACTTTTTCAGTTCAGTGCAGGGCACTCTGCTAGAAACTTGAGAAAAAAACTAAAATAACAACACTGATGTCTCCTATATCCAATTATTTGACTGTTATTTTCTCTGTTAATGGTGGAAAACATTTTTTCTGGGTTTACCAGTTACTACAGCCTCCCCTCAATTCAGTGTAATAATCCAGACCGAGGATACTACACACATTCATCAAAGTAAACACGGGTGACCTAAGTATGTACAGCCATCCGCCTGCTGCAAATTTCCACCCTGCTGTGGTCAGAACAGGCACCTGACAGTAAATCTTTAGTGCATTACTTGTTGCCAGTATTGACAAGACATTTCCTGCTGAGAGTAGCTGAATGTTTCTGCATTAGTACATTCTGTCCCTTATCATAGCTACCAGGTTTCCAAGTCCCTTACATGGGTAAAGGTGAGCGTTTCAGCCTGAGCAAATGGGGAGATGAACCCTTTTTCTGGCAGAGATCTCTGAAAATGAACGCACTCACAGCAAAGGCAGAAGTGTTTTTATTGTCAAAGAAATAACAGGATGATGTCAAGATGTTTTCTACCAGACTGTGAATATAAGCCAAGAAAGCAACATATTTCACCAGATCTGGGCTACATTTCTCTCTAAATCATGAGATTTCTCCAGGAAGGAGCCCATCACATACTGACAGCATTTTTCCTTCCTCTGCTCACACTGAGGAAAGCTGATGTCTCTTACAAGCCTCGAAGCTTGTCTCAGATTTCTAGTGTAACTTGCAGTAAAGGTTTTGGCCCTTATCAGGACTAGTCTCACAGGACATTATGAATTGAAAGTAGAAACTAGAATAATCTTTTTTTCCATGCTGAATGATTCTACACATATCCTCCTCTGAGTGACTTCAGACAGTACGCAGAACTGTTTACAAAAGACCCAGCTGAAATGCCAGTGGACAAAAAAGGCCACATCTGGGGACAGGCATGAATTAGCAAAAAGTTCCAGGGAAGAGCAAGAGTAAAATTTTAATATGGGATATTGTGCACTTAGAAGATAACAGTTCAAAAGAAAGGAGGCATGAAATACATTTATATAGTGTTAATTTGGTTCCTTCCTTCCTTTTTGATTTACATTTTTGTTTGCAGTCCTTTTCACATTAAATTTAGTTTACCTGTACCAGTACCTGAAATTCCATTGGCAATTTTCCCAACCTTTCTTTTCCATCAATGTCTCATCAGCAAAGCTAACTCTACTGCCCTGCAAAATTCAAAGCACTCTTTTTTCTCATTCAGAAAGGCATGCAGAGTGAAGCATGCATTCAGTGAAGTTCCTATCTACTCTCCAAACTGTCAATTTGTCATAGGAATCAGATTCCTGACAAGTTTCAGGCCTGACAGAATGAACAAACCAAACCCTAAATCTTTTAAAAATAAACCAGAAAAGGTGAAGAGGGTCACCTTCACTATTTTATATCAGGGGTAGTCTCTCAATAATACCGAAAAGATCCAGTTTCTAACTTCAGCCTTCATGCTAAGATGACTCCTTTGTGCTATGCTTTGCTGCAGAAAATGTAAATATTTGGCCATTGTTGCACCACAATCTGTCTCCCTCCTTCTGCTCTGTTTATTCTGTGGTGACATACTGTACTAGTAATGCTGTTATTCACTCTCCCGTCTGTATTCCAAAGCCACCAGCAAGGATTAATTAGCGAGGATGAATTGCACTGAAATTCAGAGGTGCGTAAGGTATACAGTTTATAGTCTAGAAGGGGACTAGAGAAAATATTACTGAATAATAAATTAAAAGTCATTGAAACTGGTGAGGTATCAAACGTATCAGTTCGTTCTTTAAACACAGAACCTGTCAATCATAACAAGTGACAGTGTTATTAATAGTTTTGATGTATGCGCACTTACTGTATACTGCTACATTTTCCTTCTATTCATTTATTTTTAAGCTTTAACTCTGGTCTACCACAAAGACAGTGCCCTCAGGCACATCTCATGTAAAGGCTGACACGAGATGCTGTGCATCTCCAACTGTTCTCATTGAATTAAAAGCACTGGAATCCCTAAAGCCATTCAGCCCATAGCTGGAACTGTCCTCTACAAAGAGGTCTCCCTGCTGCCCTGTCAGTGTAGTCTACACATTGTGATCTTAAAGTTCTGTCAGTCGTATGAATATCAAATCTTTGCTAATACAAAACACCTTTGTCATATCAGCGCTTTCACATCTATTTTATGCAACTTCGCCCCCACTCACATGCTCCAATCTATTTAATATTTCTTAGTTTAAAAGAGGTAGTAATTGCTGAAATGAGTGAAACTACACAACACTCTGCAAAACCACACTGGATGTTAATGTTAGCACATCCTCTGATGGTTCAAAAATTATTAAAATACATATTTCCAATACAGTCAAACTTAAAATATACTTTAAATCTTCCTTCAGCTTCAATTTATTTTATAATACCTCCTGAATACTTCCCAGTTGTGGCCTCAAAACTCAGATTTTTATACTCTATCGCCAATTAATTTCTTCCTACGGAAGGACTGAATCAAGGCCATATTAAGGATGGGCACAATCATTTCCAAACTGTTAGATGAGCCAAACAGTCCCCAAAGAATGGAATATTTCAGAACAACAATAGCAATTATAGCACCATAAGATAATTTGGAACAGGGACCACTGGTGTGGCTGGGGACTGGAAACTGCTGTGTCCTTTTTTCTCCTAACTTCATACTCCATGGTAAAATCGGGTTAATGGTCTCCAGTGCATTTTACCTACAGTAAAAACACATGGCAAACATGATTTCCTTATCTTAGCCAAGAAAGATAAGGGCACCTCAGCCCTCTCCTGACACCTGAGGACTCTCAGCACACTTATTCACACATCTTCCCATAATTTTGCTGGAAGGAGAAGGAGAGGAGAAAGAGAAGACACACTGCCTGCTTCCTGTTGCTCCACCTTGGAAGACAGCAAATCCCAGAGGACATAGACTAGGACAGTGCTCACAGGTACTGCAGCAACAGTGCTCCCCTGTTGTGGTATCCCAAGCACATTTAGAATAAAAAATAGAAATACAACCCTCACACCAAATTACTGCTCACCTCTGAGCTGCAGGATGCTGTCCTAATGAATCATTATTTATTAATTTTATAGCACAATACAAACAGCCCTTAGCTTCCTTCCCTCACAAATCAATAGCATAAATATGCAACCTTTACTGGCAGGAGCTGATCCCTATTGAATTCATGATCAGCATGAGAAAAAGCAACAAGCAATATTTTTTTTGTTATACTAAAAAAGTGCCCAGCAGGAATGATGAAGAGGAAAGAAATATAAATTGTGATAAAAGAATGTAGGTGGCATTAAAACTTCATATAGATTTAATTAACTATATGCCTTATTATTAATAAATAAAATGCATATATACATTGTTTTGCCCTTTGAGACAAAATAGAGAACATAATATACATACTATATAAAAAAAAAAAAAGGCAGGGATGATGACCCATTACACACTTAGAAAAAGAAAACGTAACTCAAATATGACTCCTTACAGTACTGGTTTGGCACTTTAATCTAAGACATCTGATTTCTGTTTCAATGCTAAACTACAGAATTTTCAGTGGTTTTTCAAGAAACACGGGGATTAAGTTAGTAATTTTTTATGAGCATAAAACATCAAACCATAAGATCAAATTTCAAAACAAATGCAACAGTAAGAAGGAAAAATGAACATACACTCCGAAAAAGTCCTAAGAACCTCAAAACCTAAATTTTCTGTGTTAAAAATGCTTCCCCCTTTTTTTTATGTTAAAAGGTGAGCCTTCTTAGTGTGTACATGCACTAGCAATCTAGAATATCTATGCTGAAGAAAAACCCAAATGTTCTATCAAAAAAAAAAAAAAAAAGCATACATACAGCAGTATTATCCTGGTGAACTCTTAAGATTGTTGCTTTCATCTGCTCACGGAGGACATTCTTCCCAATATCTTAGTTCCCAATGTCTTAGTTCCCAATGTTTCCAATCACTGTAAATAGGATCCCAAAGAGACTTTAAACTGCAATTTTGCCTTAAAATCCAAATTTAAGTTTCCTTCATCTGTATGTAGAAAACCACAATCTCCCTGCACTAGTTTGCATTCTCAAGCAGAAATTGTTATCATTTTTTTCTAGCTCCATTCTTTTTCTGATGAAGAGTTTGGTTGATGCTAAAGGAAATAAGCATGGAGTAGTTGAATTATAAACTTGATTTGTCATAAAACAAAATCTTGCGCTATCTTTGGAATTTATGATCAATCTCATCTCCAAAAGGAGGACAAGTCTGGGATTAGTATTTATCTTTTCAGAAATCTAGCTATGTACTCTGATCAAGACTTCTAAGTATCCTCTCTGCTCCGTGTTAAGACAAATGCAAGTATTGCAGAAAAAATACTGCTGAGATAGTGACAGCGTCAATTCTTTATGAGTGTGAACTCTCAAGACTCAAAAATTCATGGAAAATCATGCAGACATAGACACAAAAGTAATGCAAAACATAAGTCATACACATGTAATCAAAGTTTTGGACAAAAACCAGAAGAAACAAATTTAAAAAAATCTGGAATTACTTGCATGATTATGAATCTTACAAATACACATTGAAAATCTTTTCCTAGGTACACTGAACAATTAGCTGTACAAATAAAGTCACTTTGTATGGTATCAATTTGGATTGCATGGCCTTATTTCCATATACTTCCTTTCTTTAAACTTACCTGCTGCAACAAAGCAGAAAATACTGTCCTGTCACCAGGCTAATAGCAATTATGATTAAAGTAATTAAAATGAGAAACATCCCACAAACTTAGAATTATCTGCTTTATTTTCCTCTGTTGGTATGTTCTAATAATTTATTTTTACTTCCACTTTAATAATTATTTTACTATTTCATATTAGTTTGCTTTTGATAAATTAAATTCAACACACCAAGGGACCTCAAAGCAAATTAGCTGTTAGCTGCATCAGGTTTTAAAGATCCAAAACAAGATATTGCTTTTCCCTCAGTGGCCTCCATAAATATACTTGAGACATACTGTGAAAGGGCTGAAACTGGCAGCTCCAAAGTTAGATTCCTATAACCAGAAATATGTTTTGTTTTCTGATTCCTCCTCTGTCCTCCCCTTGAAGATATTTAGAAGTCTTGAGTCTAAAACCTCTCAGGAATTAAAAAAAAAAAATAAAAAAATTAATCCAATCAGTAATTATGCACTAGGGAATTCTATTAATATGTTCTTCATATTACATGGTCTTCAGGTGTAGTCTGTGGTCTTCAGATTACATGGAATGACCATTATGTAATTTTTTTTCCAAATTCAGTTTTTCCTTATCTACCCTAGCACCAGTCCACAATAAGTCTTGAAAACATAGAGAGGGCTGGTCCCAGGGTCTCAGGATCAGCTGTTTTGCTTTCTGGTCCTATCCATCCTGGCCAGCCCTATCTGCCAATATAGGCATTGTGTGAGATAATCTCTATGTCATTTCCATCCTCACTTGTTATTCTTATATCCCCTCTCCCATGCTTAACCTTCCCCATCTCTTCTTGCATAGAGCTCATCAGCTTTGTGAACTCAATTTTTGGGGTGACAATCAGCATGCCATCATGGTAGTGACATGGCTGAGGTCACCCTTCAGACCACCACACAATTATATACTTCAGAATAAACCCACTGCTACTTATGTAAATTTATACATTAGTATAAAACTGGTGTAAACTAGAGCTGACTTTTTGGAGTGTTCTCAGAAATTCTAATGTCAAGATGAAATATTACCGTATCACTTTAGCTTTCTGTACCTAAGTTAATCACATATAATTTAACTATCCCTTTGCACTTTTGTCCTTGTCTCTCACAAGTAATGTTTGTAAAGTGCCTTACAGTTTTGTAGTAAAGGTGCTATTAAATTATTATTACTATTTGATTTTAAATTAAATAATTTCATCTGTTTGACACACTGTGCATTTATTTCCTTTTCTTCCTTCCGGCTCCTTAACTTATAGTAAAAACCAGTTAAATGCTACCATCCTAAGAGAAAAGCAAGTGATACTGATGTTCACAAGTCCTGTTCCCAACATAAAACACTGGACCCCTTCCAGAAGGTTTATTCAGTCTTAGACCATGGAGAAATTATGCTGGTGTCACACAGGCCTCTGTCCACTTGGATGGAGGCAAGATTAAAATACTGGTATCTGAATAAAGGTGCTCACAAGAGAATTACCAATCACCAATCTGAAAGAAACTACCCAATACTGGTTTTTAGGTAAATCTCCTTCCTATAATTTGTTCGCTATATGTATATATATGTATAAATCTATTAAAAATGTGGCAAAGCTACCGCATTGAGAGTACTGCCATCACCAGATAATCTCTTTGTTCACTTACTCCAAGAGAAGATCTATTAAGTTGAGGATGAAAAATGTGCTACTTGGCATCTCTGCACAGAAGCATCTGACAAATACGCAAAAGATGACCTTACGGCTCCAAAGAACTCTTGAGATAATTGATCTACAAACACACATATTATCAGACAGCAAAGCAAATTATAACCAGCCACTAAAGGCACCAGTGGCTCAATAAATGATTTCCTGACATTTCAGTATATTACAGACACAGTGTATCTTTCCTTTGGGGTTCACATCACAGCAGGTCTATTTTCTTTGTAAACTCTAGATGGAGATGTACAAAAAGGAAAAAAAAAAAAGAATTTAAACCAAGCCATAAATATAATGGCAGGTTTGACTTTTGAAAATGAAAATGTCTTGCTAGGCTATTTGCTCAAAATCTAGACCATGGCAACAGTTTTCTGCAGGTTTTCCTGTGTGGTACTTAACGTGATTGTGTGGTGCAGTACTATATGTATTTTCCCAGAAAAAAAGGACATAAAAGGCCCTACATTTAAACCGACAGGATATGATTAAAGTAGCTTTTTCTCTCTTTGACATCTATACATACAACAAGAGTAGATGAAACCTCTGACTATTCAGACTGTTATTCTTCCTCCCTCTCCAAATAAGCACAAAAGCTCCCCAAATCCCGTTCCAGACAACTGAATGGCGCAGAGCACTAACAATTCTGCATACACATTTTGACCTCCCCAGTCATCGACTCAAATTTATGACAAGCGAAGAGTGACCAAAAAATCCAACAGCATGCATGGCTGTATATGAAGACCTGATGATTTCAAGCACAGTCTTTGTGGGCAGCTGTCTGTACAGTCATAAATGTTATATTCAGTGGCAGTTTCTAAACCGTTAAGAATAAATGTTCACAGAAACTGAGCTAATTTCTTACACCTAGTGGCACATGGAGCCAGCACACAGATGTTTGAACAGCTATTACAGCAACAGTAAGTACTTACACTTTTTTTTTGGTCTAAGTACTCTGAGTGATACAAATCTATTAAGCAACCTGTGGAATTTCTGGAATTACTCTGAAAACAAAATTTTTACTTATTTTGAATTTCTCAGTAAAAATTGCTTCTCTGAATGAGAGTACCTTAAGCTTTCCAGACATCTTCTAAGAAGAGGAAATAACAGGATGTTTAGAAGCATCCACTAAAATTTGTTCACTTAAATGAAATGCAATGAAATTAAGGATCTCATCTCCAGGCTTTAGCACACCTTTTCTCCAGATAGATTTAATAAACATAGTTTCTTAAGACCTGGGTTGAAAGCTACAAGTCACAGTGGCTACTCAAGATTGGGAAGCTCTTCAGATAAAGAACCTAAAACAAAACTGTGTCTGTGCACATTTCTGATCTGCCACTTTAAGCCTTTAATTCAGAGCCACATAATTGTCAGAGGAAAAACAGTGACTGCCACTACCACAGTGGGGCAGATCCTGTCTTTCATTCCGTGGGATCAATGAAAAAAATATGTCTCTCTAAACCAGCTACAATTAATTATGCATGCCTCACCAGGGTAAAACAGTTCTAACAAAATTGCACAGAATTCTACCAGTTTCTGGTTTGTAAATGAGATGCTTCTCTCTGCATGCATATTATTCCATTGATTGGATGCATTTAAAATCCTTCCATCCATGTAAGGGAAAAAAATAGACAAAGCTGACAGAAACAGCAGGACATGGAACCAAAACACAGGGAACTGATCTTATTCTTGCCAGCAACTTTGGCAATGCTACTCTTCGGACTCAGGATACCACCTTTCAACTACTTCCCTTCCTCACTCAGATCTGCTTTAATCTATTTTTTTCATCATCTTCTATTCCACCTCAAAAGTTGCACACACATAGTGTAATCCTAAATAAGTAAAAGTAGGATAACAATAAAAACATACATGGAATTCAGTTGATTCATATTTCTTAAATATTTATAAGAAGAAAAAAGAAAATAACTATAACAGAACCCATCTATGCTACACTATGATAGGCATTCCTTTCTTGTCTTACCTTTTGTTGCTCATTTTGTATGTGTCTTTAGAAATTATTTTTTTAAGCAAAAGTCATTCACTTTTATCTCATTTCTGGTTCTGAATAAAAACAGGAAGAAAATGGCCTGCATTGTAAAAACCAGTATTCTCAAAGAAAGAGACAAAGCATTTCATAATCAGCCACCTCTAAGTTCCCTCTGTAGATTTCTAAGCCAGCAGTATATTGCTTTATCATAATTTTATCTACAGCTGTGTCATAATAGCGAAATATGAACATAATCACAATCAATGAAAATACCAATTTTTAAAATGAAGTTTTCTTTTTTTTCCCTCTGAAGATATTCCATGCACAAAAGAAAATAGCTCAGTTACAGTTCTGAGTTCTTTTCCAGTCCTTTGCCTTATCTATTTCTTCCCATAAGAACTAAATTATATTAAGATTTCTAACGATTTTGCCTATTTGGGTGGGATGCCTCTTTGCACAGACAAACTTTTCACATTTCAGAATCCACTCCGTGCTTTTTAATGTTAGCATATGTATTTTGCATGCATTTTTGAAAAATACACTAAATAAAGACCTTTTCAAAATAATCCCTGGGGACAACTGGATGTCATGTATGAACACGTCTCCATAAACAGATAATAGAGAGGTGGTTTCTGGAATAAGATTTTTGACCTTGAGTGTCAGGAAAAGCAAAGCTTCTTCTGCAGGTGGGGAATGAATATAACTGATTTACATTGCCAAGACCTCAGCTGGGCAGTAGATATTGTTTTGCAGAAGTTTCTATGGATTATTTTTACAGAACGCTGGCAGGATGGATCAGGGGAGGGGAAGAGAAAGATTCAAATCTACTAACTTGGATTTACACTTGCAGCAGAGTTGCAGAAATGCTAGTTCATTAGCAAAAGGCTTACTTTTCTTTAAATATGCTTATGGTCACCATTTTGTCATTCTTATTATAGTAAATCCAATGTATCTTTTTTCTACTGAGCTGGATTCACTTCTGCTTTATCTGTTAGTAACGGAATGATTAAGTATGGTCTAAGTCATACTGCAAGATTCAGAAAATCGTATTTGCAGTATAATTCTGAGAATAATTTGGACTAAGATCAATGATCATGAATTGATTTTTTCTTTATTTGGCATTATGGATATTTCTGTTTCATTTCACAAATCATTTGTGCTGATCAGCAGGTGGTAAAAATATTAGCTTAGGTGGACCTGGTATAAGAACAACAATCTACAACCAATATGTGGGCAAATAATCTATTCACTTTGAAAACAGCAAAACCGCATGCAGAACAGCCTAAATGAAACCTAATGAAATGGCACACGCACTTCAGGACAGGAATTAAAAATTAAAACATATTGTCTCCCCTTTGCAGTACTGAATTAGGTGTGGGTACAACTCCTCACCTTATCTGCAGTGCTCTTGATCAGCATGTGCTTGATATCAGCCAATGTGGAACAGCTTCCACTCCACCTCCAGTAGCAACACTCCTTGCGCTAAGCAAAATGCAATATTTTTACCAAGTCCATGAAATGAGGAGGAAAAATAGCACAGCCTTCTGAAACTAGTGCTTTGGCACAACTGAATATCTATGATCAAGGCAGGGAACTCTTGTCACTACCATCCAAACAGCATGCATGGCAAATGTTAGTATAACTTGTCTGCTGGAACAAATGGAGGGGAAAAAAGCCACAGAAATCTGTGAAGACACACAGCCACTTTACACCTCTGGGGAATTCTACATCTGGTTTATTCTAAAATGTAATTTTTTTCTATGCAATCACCCAAAAGAAAACACAGTTTTAAATCCATTCATAGCTCGTTGAATAAGTATGTCTCATAAATCTACCTATAGGAGTGTTTTGTGTTTAATATGTGTATCTTTATCTTGAAAAGAAGGATCTAGTCACCAATGGTTTTCTTCCAGCTAAAGCTGAAATAATATTCATTGTAAAAATAATCAAATTCTGTTTATCTTCTGCCAATCTGCCAATTTTGAGCAGTAATGATAACAGTTACAACCTGAAAATAAGACTCTATATCACTGAAAACCATTCCTTCTAATAAAGAGCAGGATATGCTTCTTTAAGCTATTATTTTCTTCAAGAATTCAGATTTCCTAATACAGTAGAATGCCTCTATTCAAAGCATCACAAAGTGGAAAATCCTCTTGAGATTCTCCATGATACAAATATTTCTATAAGAAGCAGCAAGTGAAGCAAAAATAATAGTTTAGCTGTGGTTCTTTGGTTTGGTTTGTATTGTTGTGGGGGTTTTTTGTATTTTTTTGTAAATTCCTAGAAATCATTATAGCTTGAAATTCTTTTGTTGGTGTCTTGGAGCCTAACATATTCATTATTCTCACAAAGAGTATCAAGGTAATCCCTAGAAATATAGCTATATGTAGTATCCAGTGCATGACTGGAAGGTAGTTTGCCTCATCCATGTTCAAATATATGGATGTTCATCCAACCTAATTGGCTACTTTCTGTATTCAAGCCTATTTGATTTTTTTTTTTTTTTAGCAATAGATATTTTAAATTGTTCGTCATACTGTTTCCAAAGAGAATCAGTGACTACAAAGATTCTCAGTGACTAGGAGAATACTTCTGGCTTGAGTTTGAAAATGGAATTATCTTAAGGAGGTATCAGGAAAATGCTCTCTCCTCCTCTAACCTACTGATGGATATTAAGAATTATGAAGCACAAGAATCTTGACTAAATTAATGAGATGCAGCTACCCAGAAGGCCTGAAAATGGCACTCTTTATACATTATATGTTTAACATATTTATACAAGTTACAAGAGTTTTTTCTTTTATATATACACTCAAATACCAAAATACGTATCTTAAAATAATTTTTGCCTAGTATTTGTTGAAAGTCTGAGTGTAGTCAAGCAAATGGCATTATTGATTGCACAAATGTTATTAAAACTCCTAAGTATATAGGGTGTCCTTTTAAACTACTAGTTTTAATCTAATCTTATACAATTATTTGTCAAATAAAGCTGATTGAAAGTAGCTGTTCAAACAATACCCTAAACAAATGAAAACCTAAAACGCAAATTAGTGTGGGAAAAAAATCACATGAGAAAAAGGAT
The DNA here is from genome assembly GCA_013400915.1 of Pardalotus punctatus. NCBI lineage: Eukaryota > Metazoa > Chordata > Aves > Passeriformes > Pardalotidae > Pardalotus > Pardalotus punctatus. The sequence goes on along the minus strand of VZTX01001453.1, from coordinate 252,779 downwards.
ACCACTATGAATTTTAAACAGTATAGATTCTGTCCTTAAAATCTGTTGATAGTCTTTCTCTATTTATCTCTCTATAGATATATAGATATATACTTATAATCAAACTATAAACCTTCCAGTATTGGACTGACAACACACTTGATTCACTGGATGTAGTTGCCAGGATATCATGAAAGCCCCATGTTTCTTTCTCAGCAGTCTGTAAGACCTGCATACAACACTATGCATATTCATCTTTAATCCTGTTGTAACTTTTATCTGACCTTTTCCTTAGTACAATTTAAGTAAAAAAGGGATGTTTGTTCATGAACAAACCAACGTATCTGATGATCTATATTCAGGTCGCTAGCTGAACAGGAAAAGCTATGTGATGAAATTTCATGCCAAACTGTACAAGAGAGAGCAGGACCACACTCTGTAAGAAATTAATTTTCCTTTTCAACAGTTTGTGTGGAAAACAGAGATTATGATCCTCAGTTTCAAAATATATGTCAATAATATCCAAAAGTTTCCTATAAATATTCAAAAATTGAGGGGGAAGAATGAGACAAAAACCAGAAAAGTCTGCCATGGAACTCCAATCATACTGATAGCCATGTGTCCATTAATTAAATCAAGTTGCTCAAGACTATTTGGAGAAGTGTTACATTTTAAACACAAATTTAATTATCACCTGAGAAGGAGAGTGCGCCCCTTTAGTTTTCTAGTAATTAATCAGAGATCCAGTGGGAAGAAAGAGAGTATAGACAGAGGAAGGAGAAAAGATCAAGTTTACAATCCTTGAAATCCATGTTTCTAGTATGTTCCTTTATTACTATAGGATTCTGATATAATCACACACTCCAGACTCAATTTCATGTAGAAGGTTAGTTCTATCTGCGGCCAGTACACAAAAAACTGATATAATAAATAAGAAAGTGGCCAATTCTCCTATTTTGTAAAGTTCACATTAAAAATAATAAATTAGACTTCGGAATGAAATTTTAGCCCCTCTTTTTCAGTTATCGATTAGTGAAACTGGATAAAGGCTGACTAAAACAGATAAACTTCATTCCTATGCATTTGTAATAGAAAGCATCTCTGGAAAAATACACTGCAGAGTGCTTCAGAAGAGGACGCTAGAGCTATCCCTAAAGGATTAGCAAGAAGTACTACAAAAATATCCTCTAAGTGAAGAAATTTTTCAAACATTGTAAAAATACTTCATTTAAAAACATCTATTTTTAATTATTTTCTCTACAAAAAGAGACTTTACTCAAGCTTTCCTTAACATCCAATAGTGTGGAGGTGAAGTTAATCAGCAGCATTCAAAGAATCCAGTATGTTAGACATAGTCTTGGTGGTAACACTTTTATTACAGAGCCAAGACAGACTAAATCTTATAATGTGGTTCATTATAGTTAATGTAGTTTATCAAAGCTACTGGTAAGAATGGGTGAGAAACAATACGGCCTTTGGGAAAACTGAGTGAAAACTTCTTCGATCCCAGAATGTCTCAGATCCCTAGATTTACATGAAGAAATTAATTCAAAATGTTTTGAATAATCTTAATTTTAAAATCTCTGTCTATACTCATGCAGTATAAATTATATGTGAGGGATTTTAGAACGAAAACAAACTACTGGCTTTGATGAACTGACTTCAATAATGTCAGAAACATAACAAAAAAAAATCTAACTTGCACCTTCTTACATTTTTGTTCTGTTTTGTTGCTGTTGAATATAAATTAACGTTCTCTCAATGTTATAGCTCAATAGTATGTCAAAAGTGAAAACACAGACAGCTACAACTTCCTTTTCATCCTCTGGCAAGAAAACCTCAACTTAGGTAAATCTCTTTTTAAGTTTCTTTCACAAAAGATCAAACCTGTAATGAATTCTGACATTACATCAACTTAAAGTAGATGTACCTTGGTTCTAATAGTATCTATAGATACTCTATACTTATACTCTGAAAAACTTTGAAAGTTTTCTTTAGACAAAGCAGAGAATGACTAACCAGACAGCTTTCCTCAATTTTCCCATTTACGACATAGTTAATGAAGCAGAAGAGAAGTATTTCCCATTTACTACATAGTTAATGAAGCAGAAGGGAAGTATAAGTTTGAGCATGAAAACACTGGGAACAGAGCTTCCGACTCTTTAAGATTTTAAAGAATTTAATTGGATTTTTCTAGTCTGCTCGGATTCTGTATTTGGTTTAGTAAAAGCATTTTGTAGTTTTTAGTAACAACCTTGGAGAATCCAAAGTGGATAAACAGAGTATACGACAAAGTGACACCATTTTCATTTGAGGATGCTACTCACACATCATGTTACTTTTAGGAATCTCTTCCCAAAGGCATAAAGTTTTACTTCCCTCTCCTACTCATCACTCTTCCCCAGCCCAAGTCACACCCTGCATATTTATGGTGTGAACTCTTTGGAATGTAGTTTGGAATTTGTAATGGCTTTGTTACTATGAATGTCTGCTTTGATGAGGCATCCTTTGTTTGTTGCTGATACTGTTTGTGGATGAAAGCATGAGTGTAAGTCCTTGAAGTTCTACAGCTGTTTGCATGAAAAGAACATATTTTGGAGAAAATGGAAAATAATTTTGCCATTTTCTACTTGCTGTCTGACTGATAAAAAGCCAATCATTCAATATGTAACACATGAGACAGAGATGCAGCACTACCCTGAGTAAGGCACGCTTGTTTTCATGCTCGAACCTCAATACTAACCTTTTGTTAGTACCTCAGTGTGCTAAATACTGAAAATGAAGACAGTTTTGCAGGTGGAATTCACTACTAGGATCTGATAACACAAAGCTGAATTACCAAGGCATTCAACTCAAGTACCTCTTATTTGAATTTTTTTTTCTTTAGACCTGTTTAGAACTAACCATGTTTTTTCTTCTTTATTAGTTATTTTGCATATCTTTTTCCATATACCTGCAATCAAAAACAAAGGACAGACTTCTTTAATTGAGAAGGTACAGAGATTCTTTTTTCGTTTAGGAAACAAGTCTGTATTTCTGATTTGAATAATTAAGATGAAACATTGTGATACCTTTACATCTCTTGCCACTCCTATTTTTAGCACAATATCCAAAGTCCTTAGTCAGGACTTAAAATGAGATGGCTGAATTTAACAGTGATGTTCAAAATTCACACTGTCCATACCTGTGTTGTACACTGGTCCATATTTTATCTGCAAACTTAAATTCATGCAAATCAATCAGTAGCTTTTACAGATAAGACAACTTACAGTGAAGTGTATGTAATAACTTTGCTGTACAAAACTGTGAGAACTTTCAAGATCAGGATCCCAAAGACAATTTCCAAAAACAAGAAGATTGTTTATTATTTTTTACATATTGTTACTCTCAAGAAATAGTAATAAAAGAAAATTTTATGATGCCTTTCTTTAGCAATTTTGAGGTAATTTGCTTTCTAAATATGATTTGCCATTATTTCTGTGGAGGTATAAGCTGCATGAGGAAAAACCAGACATCCCATGGCTGAAGCAATATTGTCAGTAAACAGGTCACATAACAGCATTATTTTGATATTGTTTACTAATAATAAGGTTGTGGGTTTTTTCCCTACTGTTCCCTCCTGAGTAATTTTAAATAGTTCCTTCTCCTGCTTTAATAAAAAGAGCAGCTGAGGTGAGCTTGAGAAAGCAAGTTTCAATAACGCACCAATGTCTGCTACCTGACATAGCTGAAAAGCTCCAGAAGAACTGTCTTGAATCTCAAAGAAGGTATGAGCTCCAAGAGATGAACTAATGGCAATAATTGATGCTGAGAGCAACTCTTCTTGTACCTCGGCAGCTGCTATTTTATGTAGGTCTGACAAAGACAGCTTTTGTGTTGATCAAATGAATAGTATTTGATAATTGACTGAAAGCATTTGGAACGGTACTTCAGAAGTTACTCATTTCTACCAAAAAGTGGAGTGAAAAAGGCAAGTATCTGAAAAAAATAGAAACACTAGAATGCAAATCCATAAAAATACAATGTTTAAAATGACAAAACAGAATATTTCAAACAGCTTTAATCAAAATGACTCAACTGAAATGCCATTTCTCAAGATGAAGTTCTTTATCTCACTGAAGTGATCAAACTAATTCAGTTGAAATTATTTTTTTCTATAGAAGAATATTACATCCATTCCTTTGCAAAAAAAAAATGTATTTCCCATATCTGTTCCCTTACAAATCAGCCTACCAACCAGACTATGTCTTATATCCTGTACCCCACAACTCTCTCAGAGCATTCACTATGAAATCATGAGACCTGCATGGAGTCCAGCCCACAGGAGAAAAGAGAAAGCTGACTGCTTCGCACATGTAGACCATAACTTAAGGGGAAAATTAATTTAGTATTTTGGCCATTAAATGAAACACAAAGCATTTTCACTGAGTTTAGACTGTCACTCCACTCTCCCCCCAATTCCATATAGAATATAAGAATTAGTAGGCAAGACTGACAAATCTTGAACTGTTGACAATTTCTTTTTGGAAATGTTTTGGTTTTCATTATAAATTATTTTCATGTACTCATAAAAAAGTATCATCACATTTTCAGTTCAACACAGCTTTTTGTTTGTTTGTTTGTTTGTTTGTTTGTTTTTGGATTTTAATGGCTTATTTCTATTTAAAACAAATAACACATTTTTGAATTCAAAAGCATTCATACAGGAATTGGAAGTAGAAATAAATAAGAAAAACTAAGCTTCCCATTGGTTAGATATAAAAAAGTCTTATGATATCAATAATCCTCCTTCATTAATGTTATCTCTCAATCTTCATTCAAAACTTTAGAACAAAAATTACTCAAAGCTGGATTTGAACACAGCTTTAAGTCAGAGAAGAAAATTCTCAAGTGACTTTGTGTGATGCATTCCCTTAGAATCATAGAATGATTTGGGTTAGAAGGGACCTTAAAGTTCCCCCCTGCTATGGGTAGAGACACCTTTCAGTAGACCAGGCTGCTCAGAGCTCCTGACAACCTGGCCTTGAACACTGCCAGGGATGGGGCATCCACAATTTCTCTGGCAACCTGTTGCAGTGTCTCACCACCCTCACAGAAAATAATTTCTTCCTAATATCTAATCAAAAAATCAAAACCTACTGTCTTTCATTTTGAAGCCATTCGCCCTTGCCCTTTCACTACACACCCTTGTAAACAGTCTCTATCTTTCCTGTAGTTCTCTATCTTTTCTGTAGCTCCCTTCAGTTACTGAAAGGCTGCAATTAGGTCACCCCAAAGCTTTCTCTTAGGCTGAAAAACCCAATTCTCTCAGCCTTTCTTCATAAAAGATGTTCTATCCCACTAATCACCTTGGTGGCCTCCTCTGAACTCCATCCAACAGGTCCATATTCTTTCCATATTTTTCCTGTGCTGGGGACCCCAGAGCTGGATGCAGCACTGCAGGTGGGGTCCCACCAGAGAGGAACAGAGATTCCCATGGACACACTTCTCAAGCCTGTCCAGGTCCTTCAGGATGGCATCCTATCCTTCAGGTGTGTCAACCACTCTACTCAGCTTGGTATCATTGGCGAATACGCTGGGGGTGTTCTCGATCCATTTATCTACGTCATTAATGAAGGTATTAAATAATGCTGGTCCAAGTGCAGACCCCTGAGTGACACCACTTGTCACTGATGTACATTGGGACTCTGAGATGTTCACCACTACCCTCTGGATTTGACCATCCAACAACTTTCTTATCCATCTAACAATCCACTCGTTGAATCCATCTCTCTCCAGTTTAGAGAGAAGGATATTGTGCAGGACCTTGTCAGAGGCTTTGTGTAAATAAATAAATAAATAAATTAATTAATAGATAAATTATATCTGTAACTCTTCTCTTGTCCACTGATGTAGTCACTCCATCAGAGAAGGTCGTTATGTTGGTCAGGCAGGTCTTGCCCTTGGTGGGGCCATGCTGGTGTCTCAAATCATGTTCTTGTCCTCCATGTACCTCAGCATGGCTTCTAGGAGGATCTGTTCCATGATCTCCCCAGGCACAGAAGTGAGACTGACAGGTCAGTGGACTCCTGGGGCCTCCTTTCTACGCTTTTTTAAAATGGGTACCATGTTTCCATTTTCCAGTCACCTGGGACTTCACCTGACTGCCAGGACTATTCAAATAACATGAAGAGTGCCTTGGTGTTTACATCAGCCAGTCCTCTCAGGACACTGGGATGTATCTCATCAGGTCCCACGGACTTACGTACATTCATAATCCTCAGATGATCAAGAAACTGTTCTTCACTTACAGTGGGAGGGACTTTGCTCCACCAGTCCCCAACCTGGTGTCCTTCTTACCAACAAGACCTTTTATTTTCTCTTGTTTTATTTTGGTTCTTTCAACTTCTGGTAGCATTAATAGAAAATGGAATTCAAACTAGTACTACTATAAAATATTACTCTTTTACAGGGCTCTTTTTATTATAGATTAGGCATTGGAGCACTTTTAGAGGTCTCAATAGTTGTTCTCTACTTCATAGTGCAGAACTGGGGGGCTGCATATCAGGTGAAGACCAGTTGGGAAATGAGAAATCTTTGAAAATAAATCTCATGGCTCAAAGGCTTAGTATCTTCGAGGCTAAATTTGAAACTGTCAACACTATTCTAATCTCACATAATGTCAAGTCAGGATGTTTAGGGCTTTGGTTTTCCTTTTTTTTTGTTTGTTTATCACTCTTTCTGACATTCAATACAGTTTTATACAATGCCTGCAGATTTTATCCCTTTAGACAGAAGTGACTGCAAATGTTCTTTTCCCTACTGTACAGGAAATAAGCTCAAATATTTATCCTACCAAATTATATAACCACATTTAAGAGTTGTAATTTTGAAGTAATCTATTTGATGTTAAAGAAACTAGACAGCTTTGTTGGCTTGGTATCTTATCTTTGATTTGGTTAGCCTAAGCTGTTAGAATTTGGAAAGATGACTTTCTTTTCCCCAGGGGAAAATATCACTCTGTTAACAATTAAAATTATAATAATTTTACAAGTGTGTGACAAATTAAATTAAAAGTCTGATGTATGTAATGACAAAGCATAATGAAAGACGGTATGAACTACATGCCCCCATGTTTAATATCTAAAAACTTTGAAAACTTAAGTATTAGGAAATTGGAGTTAAAATAGTTAAATTTTGAAAAATGTTGCTTATAATTACCTTTAAGTGTGAACTAATATAATCACAAAATGTTAAGGGGCATTATCCACAGAAGGTATTTTTTTTTCTCAGTTCTTTTCACGTATTAGTTCAATGTACTTTGAATTTGCTTGGTTTCTAAGTAGAGTTCATGGGTTATCTATTCTCTTGTTTTTTTTCCCCCCAGGTGACTAAGGTTAACAACTTGTTTATTGATTTTTATATTTTTGTAATCTTCTCTTATATTAAATGGAAAAATTCTGTATCGTATTAAGCAATCGAAAATGTTTGGTTTTATACAGTCCACAGATCTTATTTTTGGCTACAACATTTTAAATCTCCCATCCACCACAGAAAATCACTGTGTTAGTATGAATAATACAGGTAGTAATACAGTAATGTAATTTGGTTTTAATTGGAAAGCATAGTATGGGATTATTTCGAGCTCAATCTTGTAAAATACATTTTTTTGTAAGAGGTATGTTGTTGCATTTTGCAGAAGTCCTAATCTATGCCATACCTGTATATTTGTATATATGTACTATACAAATCTGAAATTATTTGGGATTCCATGTGATAATCTATGCAGCCACAAAACTACATGGGACCACATCATCTTTAATGCTGGGATGACTAATAGACTTTTTTTACAGGTCTGGGATTTTAATTCACAAGCAAAGCATCTCCCTGTTTAGAGCATCTCTGTAAGAACTCCTATAATATTGTATAAATTAAGTTTTTATAAATTAGGTTTCCTCAGAAATGTCAAAATTGTTACTCTACCTTAAACCTCACCCCTGATTCAAATGGGTTTTTATTGCCTTGAGAAACCTGCACATTTCCACATTCATAAAAATGTTCCTTAAGGTGATAAAGGAGTTCTTCAAATACTGATTAAAAAGTAATTGCCTGAGGCCTTGAATGGAGCTGTAATGCTGAAATCAGCATTAATTTCAAACTTTTTAAAGATGTGAAGAGAAATAAATCCACATCCCTTACACGCTTGCTGCTAAATCACACACCAGCACATTGATCTCACTACCCACTACAGTGCAATCACCACAACCTACAGAAACACCATAAAGTACAGCAACAATAGATGCTTCCCTTAGATACTTTTCATCCAAATTTTTGTGCTTTCACAGTACCTCACTGGCCTTAATGGAATGAGGCAACTTACATGATACAAACATTTGGCTGCAAAATATGGAACTTAATGTTCGTTCTTGTATACAAACACAATGACACAAATACAAATATGAGATCTTGTTTGTATGGTTTGTATTCCAGATATTGATTCTGACTAATTCTCCAGAAGATCTGTTTCCTATCTAAATTCTCATTTATCTTTCACCTTTTTGCCAGTGCAGTGACAGAAATTCGCATGGCTTCAGATATTCTGTACAGTTTGTGCTAGCCCTAATGCAAAGACACTCTGGGCACATCGTGCTCATTGACATTGCTGGTTTCTGCCTTTCCTGCTGGAGGGCAGTGTTGTAGTCCCTCACACAAGCTCTAGACCTTCCTATCAAAGACACGGTTCAACAAGCCCTTCTTGACCAGTTTGCAAGTGCCTTGCCCTCCACTAATATTTTAAATTACCATGTAAACTGCAACAAATGAGACTTTGGAACTGTGTGAAATGATGTAGAACATTCAATTACAAAGTCTCTGCATGAGCCACTGGCAGCCTCTCAAGGTTTCATTTTGCCTTGCAGGACATCCCAGTTTGATACCCATTCATGGCTCCATTCTGAGTGACATTTAGCTTAATACAGAAGCAAATGCTACAGAGGCAGATGTCCTACTTGCTACAGAGACACTGGACAGAAAGAATAATCATGTAAAGGTAAAAGGGTGAAGAAATATAGCAGAAACACGTTGGAGAAAAAGGGGAGAAAGGCAAACAATTTCTCAGTAATGGTTAGCCATAACTGTTTTGGGCTCCTACTTTCACTGCATGCTTATTAATATGTAAATTCCATTTCAAGCCTGAAAAAAAGTTCCACCTGTTATTCAAACTCCTGAAAAAAGGGATCTCACCTTGACTGTCAAAATGACAAAGAAATGCACTATCATGACAAAGGCAATAACCACTCCAAAACAATAATAGTATGCTAAATTTTTAAGCATAATCTAAAGATACTATCACAAAGTGTCAGTACCAACAAATTGTATCTATTGACTGGTACTTTTTCTGTGATACTGACAGCACAAGAAAGATGAACTATTACATAGCTATTATTATTTCTGAGACAAATTAACAGAATAGCAAAACATCAGTCCAGTGGTGTGAGCATGAGCAATGCCAAGGACTGGATGCAGATATCCATAAACCCCACAAGATGTGCATCACTCTCATGCACCTGTTGTGCCCAAATAAGAGGCATTTCTGAATGCTTGTAAAAAAATCCAATAATCTAATCAAAAGTAAAGTTCATGAAAACATAAAATATATTCAATGTTCAGAACTTCTAAAATGTTGTGATTTTCTGATATTTACAACTTTATGATGATTTTAAGGAAGACCTGCAGAATAAGACTTTAAAAAAAAAATTAGTTCTATTTAATCTTAGCCAGAAATGCTTTGTTTTGTAGTGGAAATAATTGTCCTTTTAAATGTAAACAGATCTACATATAATATTTTAACTATACAATTGAAGTATTATTATTATTCCAGGAAAAAACATCATAAAGATTTCAAATATAAAATCAATTTTAGAGGCAGTTTTGTTGAGAAGGAGGACATGGAAGCTAGAACGTGTTTTCTTCCTTTTTCATTTTATCTGGGTAACCCAAAGTGCTATTATTTATACAACTATAGAAAGGGATACTGGCCTCCATGCTAAAACCTGAAGTGATTAAAGGTCTCCTTTACAAGGTTTCATCTAACTTTCTCATAAATACTGAAGTCAATACTATTTATGGATGACAATGTCAGCAAAAAATAAAAAATAAAAATTTTTTTCTCCTTATAACAGGAACAGTTTATATTACCTTTGAGCAAAACAAAAATAAGGCTTTGTTTATGATTTCATTGGTTACAATTTAATTCTCTGCAAGATCATTAAAACTTTTATTTGCACATCTGCATCCAGTGTTTATTGCTCTTCTAACTGAATTCAACTTCCAAATAATAATCGCTTCAGTTCAGAATTTTATATTTTAATTAAAGAGACGTGATTCTTTTGGAAGTATACAGGATACTCTCTAAATTAATGTATAAACATCACAGAACTGCTTGAGGCTCATGGAAGCTACAGATAATCTACTGATACAATATTTGCAGAAAATATTGCAGAAACTCATATACACTAAAAGAAATTTGAATGCTTAATATTATGCTAACAGATGATTAGTAATATTCCTGAATCTGTATTAAATGCTAGAGGATAGTAGAGATAAAATAACCAATGGTGATTTATAATACAAAGAAAAATATTCAAATTAGAAATATTAACATACCTTCCCTGCTCATAGAGTTGTTTCATCTCAAATAATGTTGGTACCAACCTACATAAAGTTATGAAATTATGTATTTATTATAATACAAAATTATGTATTATTGTACTAGCAAAGCAATGTATAAATGTAATAAATCAAAACAAACTAGGTTATGCTAGACGTTCTTTGTGTTCCACATTGAACACTGCTTTTTAAGAAAACAACAGCTGTTTGTAAAAGTAACTGCACACACTGTATAGATAGTAACTTCAGTTGCAACTAAAAGGGTTTGGTGTAAAGCCACTTAATTTACACTCTTAGAAATGGTGGCTATGACTATGAAGTTACCTCTAGAAGTGTCAGAGAATCTTTCTTCTTTGCATTTGATTCCAACCACGTCATTATATTGCACCCCTGAGCACATACCTTTTCCAATACCTCATTCTGTAAGACCTTAAACTTGTAAATTATGTATCATATCTGTCATGAGTCTTTGAGAAAATTTATCTTTGGCTGTAAGGTCTGATCATTACAATAAATTTTAAGGCCATTTTCACCACTACCTTCAACTGGTGAAAAAAAAAAGCCCCCAACCAATCTCTTTGAATTTTTTTTTAAGGAAAGTTATATCATGAAGAGTTAGCCAATGATCTAGTTACTTCAGGAGGTATTTTGTGGGAAATTACTCATATTGTGGATGACTGACTAGGTAGTGTTCCTTGTTTATTAATATTCCATACCTCTTTTATTAGAAACCAAGTTCTTGGCAATTATCATTCCCTATTTAGCATTCAGTTTGCTGTGGGCGTATTTCCTTGCATCTTTTTATATGCCCATGATCATAAATTCTGGGCCACAAATTTCCAAGAGGACTGATTTCTATTTTCATTTTTATTCAGACCATGTAATCTTAACTGCAAATTTGTACTTCTTTTACAGTTGTTAGTACTTTTATGAAAAATGAAAACTTACTCTGTGTGTTGTAAGCATGAGGCCAGCATTCATATAACTTCATCAACTGGGAAACAGCATTATAGCTTATTTATATAGGTCCTAAAAATGGTACAAGAAGTCAATGGAGAAAAATATAACTGCAAAAATCAGTTTTACTCTAAGTTATTGGAGTAGCAATATTGGAGCAATGTCATAGATGACACCCATATGAAATTGTTCTTAATGCCTTGCTTTCTAAAGAAGTCAGTTACACCTTGATAAATGTCCCAAGAATATGAGTAAAAATCAATTTATTTGTGAAGTTAAATGTTAGTGTTCTATTATTTTTTGAAAAAAATCTATAGTTACAGCTGTCAATTAGTTTAATACTATCTATTAAGCCTATTAACCTAAAGATACACTGTGCAATTTATAAATATTTCTTCTACCATGAAATGCCAATATATTTTGCATTATTAGTTAATTAATATTGAGAATAGTTGTATAATTATGGTGTGATAATCAGACAGGCACACATACAGCAGAGCTCAGGCATGGACTGAAGGTCCCAGGCTGAGCTGGGACACATCCCCTGGACCCTTGGCAGGAGATGGAGGGGGTGGGGATCACAGGGGTGGCCAGTCCCAGCCACTGAGGCCTGTGAGCACCCCCAGGACCCTGAGAGAAGCAGACCTGCACTGCTCAAGTGCTTTCCTGTAGACACTGATTGATTGATCGATTGATTGATCGATTTCTTTGGAGATAGAGTATTGGAATGGACCTTCCCTCTGAGGAAGTGCTGTTGTTCTTAGGATATTGTGCTTTAGCATGTTTTCCCATGGGAAATAGCTCAGGCATTTCTAAAAATGAAAAAAAGGAGGGAAAAACAGTAATTCATGGGTAAGCTTGCAACCACTTAGTTGAGGAGCGCGTCCTGCATCAGACTGAGGACTTGACCTCTGAGCCTCACTAGGGTCAGATATGAGGTGTTTTGCCATCTTGTGGGAAACCAGGAAAACTGGATGAACACAGAAGACTTTCAAAAACAATACATCACTCCTGCTTTTTGAAAATTGGTGCAGATGGTCAAATCATCTCAAGGTAATCCAGACCTCTCACCCCCATCAGAAGATAACATGTCTCTTTCCCAAGATATGACAGAGCCCATGCCCAGGCTGGGGCATGACTATGCATATCCAATGCCTTCTGCTAGTTCAGAGATTAGAACTGCTCCTGAATGATACAGCTCTTAGCCATTCCCATGTGTCCTGGCACTGGGTACCAGGGAGAAGCACTCAGCACCTCACACTCGAGTTCCTTTCCTCAGGAAGCTATAGGGAGCTGTGAGGTCACTCCTCAGCCTCCTCCTCTCCAAACTAGACAAACTCAGAGTTCTCAGCCAGGTATTTCAAACTTATCGCGAGAGACAACCTCTCTGTAGAGAGGAGTAGGACCTCAGTAGCAAAGTCTGATGACTACAGGTTCTCTAGAGGGAAAACATGGATACTGATTGATACCACCTACAGTAATTCTTCAGATAACATTAGGAGACAGACCATTAAAATAATTTACAAAACAGCTATAAAACTCTAGCCTTTTTTTGCCATTAGTGAGCACAACAACAATTAGATCAGTAATTGCTGTGGAAAATAACACACCATATGAGTAATTCCTTTATGAAAATATCTTCAATATTATTTTTAAGCAATAGCAAAAAATAAAAAATAGCACACAATGTACTATTTTATGCACATAGATAAACATGTACATATGTATGCCTATGTACATTTTAAGCATGCCCCATTTAAGTTGAAAGATGACTTTACTTTCTTCTTACACACCAACTGACAAAATCAGATTTTAAAACACTCATATTTCCAAATTAATAATAAAATAAAAACAAGGTCAGAGTTAATTTTTTGAGGATAGAAATGCTACAAATCAGTAATTACTATACTTGAGAATTTAACCAAAGCCTGCCACTCAATTAGCCAATAATAATCAGCTTCCAAAAAAGAGCTGTGAAATCGATGAGGGTGGTTTTTGCGGGTTTGTTTCATTTGCTTTTTTTACATATGTGAGGGGTTTTTTTTTAAATATCAGACAGAACAAATGTACTTTATTAAAGTACCTAATATTCTACTGAAATGTAGGTACCTCAGTAGTCTGCTATCACTTGAATTCTGTTTTCAACACTGAAGACAAAGTACTTTATGCGTGTCAGTCCAGTGTAAGATTTGTATAGCTGACAGTAATCGTTTTTTATATAAAACTACACAGTATTCAGCAGTATGATTCAGGAGATAGTCAGCATTTTCCCAATTTCATAAATTTCTTGAATATAATAATGACTGAGATTAAATAATGCTGTTAAACTAAAAACGCAGGAATTCTGAGGGAAAATAACACCCATTTTGGTAACACTGGAGGCAAATCAGTCTCAAATAGTATTGCACCGCAAAATACTATTTAGCTTTCAAATTTGAGGAATATGAAAGAAATCAGTCTTGGAAAATCAGTCTGAAATGTATCATTAATTAAGCACATGAAGACCATAACAAGTCAGTGGAATTGGAGGAAAAAAAACCCAGCAACATTCACCTTTAGTTAAATCATAAAACCAGCCTAATCAACTGCTACTGGATTCTATATGTATGTACACATCATATGTACATACACAGACTCTGGGAACAGTGTGATGCCCATTTATATTCTAAACGATTGAAATATCTTTATTGGCTTCTGCAAATCTGTCGTGTCCGCATAAGTAATAGACTCCAGCACATAAAATATTATTAGAAATATGAACCTAGCAATTCCAAATTATGGAATCAAGATAGGAAACAGAGATCACCTAAAAGAAAGCAGACCAGTTATTAAATGAACTTAAGAATGTATTTATTCATCAATGTGGTCATATAAACTTCAGCTAAATTTTATGACATAAAAGACTGAAAATCAGAGGGTTTCTGTTTGGAAACCTAGCATAGGACACACAAAGTTGTATTTTTTCCTATGAGTAAAAAGCCTAAAATATAACTATATGCATCATATTATTTGACAGAAATGTTCAAAATATATTGAATGATTCAGTATGAAACACAACTGATTAAATATACTTCAGTTACATTTACACTGAGATTGATCACACTGAAACTGAAGGACACTGAAGCAAAGAGAAAATTATTACACTAGTTTAAGGAAGAGCAGAAGTTAAGTGATCAGAATGACCTTTTTCTAGTTCATCTGTAGTCTGTCATCAGACTTTCAGTGCACTTGGTCCCTGCTCCTTCCCATCTATTCACTAGGGTAATCCATTGTTGAACATAGCTAATTTATTGTAGAAAAACAGAATGCTGTTTCTCCTACTTTCCACAGAAAGCTTTAAATTTTATACAAAAAGCATTCTACAGCAAAAAAGCATTCAGAGTCAAATCCCAAAAGTTTAAAAGTTTATGTATATATATAAATATTCTTCAGAAAAAAAGGGTTACTAAGCAGCTCAATTAGACAGCTTAAGTATCTGTTACATTTATCTGGGTTTTCCTTTACATCCTCTCTGAGAACACAGACAATTGCTCAATATCCTGCTGTCACCAATTTGTCCTAGGTTAAGTATTTTCTAGTAGTACATATATTTCCTTTGCTAATACATGCAAATGCCTTCAGGGAAACTGTTGCCTAGCTTTAATAAGGAGAGAGTTGAAAGTAAAATAATCAGTTTCAATAAAAGAATTCTGAATTATTTTAACAGAAAATGTACTAGTTCTTGTGAAGATTGTATCAAATTCAGTTGAATATATTAAACCAAGCCAGTGCATAAATTACCTTATACAGCTCCTTTTCCATTTTCTTGTTATGCGCTTTGAAATCTTCTGCTTTTTCATCTCCTTTTACCGTTTATGCAGAATTTTTTCTTTTTCCTGAAAACTGAAAACCTTTCAACTTCATTTTCTCAACTGTTCTGTGGGAAGGTAGAATTCCAACTAAAGATGTTGCTGGCTGTTTGCTGCAAGGATGCCACTTGCATCTGCTCCCTTTTCGCAACAATATGCATGAACCCATATTAAGCTACACATTAATAACAAGAACTGAAGGCATCTATTACTACAACCACAGTTGTTACTAACTAGCTAAATACAAAAGCCTTACAGCACAGTAGGATTTCTATTTAAAAACTGGTGTGAAACCACACAACCTAACTCCCTACAGTTTTCAGAGGTAGGCTGTACTACCCAGAGCAGTTCTGTTAATGGATGGTTGGTTTTCTGAACTCATCAATGTATCAACTGGTTACTTCATAGACAAAGACCTGAAGAATCCACGGCGCATATTTTTAAATGCCCGAGGTCAGAACTGGCATTCACCAAACATTACATGTCCAGAGCTTTCATGAAGACTAAATGCTAAAGTAACTTTCTTCCCAAACACTAGACACAGGTATTCTGGGAGAGCACTTGTCCTCCCACTGCATGCAGATACCATTAAAAATCTGCTGCTGCTTCATTACATCAAAATATGCAACACTAAATTTGCGATTACAATATATGCAAGCATACTACACCGATAACTGAAATATTCCAGCATTTTCATCTACAAA
Organism: Pardalotus punctatus; assembly: GCA_013400915.1. Taxonomy (NCBI): domain Eukaryota; kingdom Metazoa; phylum Chordata; class Aves; order Passeriformes; family Pardalotidae; genus Pardalotus; species Pardalotus punctatus. The sequence continues at coordinate 236,644 of VZTX01001453.1, read as the reverse complement.
ATGTATGCGTGAGCACCAAAGGACCAAAGTACACAGATTTGGAGGGATAAACCTAACTAACTCCCTAAATTAGTCCTAGCAAACTATGTACACACACACTTGAATATCATGCTCAGTAAACTCTCAAAAGCTTACGACTCTTTACCCCCATGAGGACCCATTTTAGATCTGCTTGGTCTCAACACTGGTTGTCAGAGGCATGTGCGGGGAAGGGTTGCACACGGCCACTTGTAGAAAGGAGGCAGCTAGAAGATGGGAGAAAGCCTTGTCTCGGGGGTACTTTGGCCTGCCAACACTCTGCACCCCAGAGAAGCTCCACCCTCAACCAGAGGGCCAAGGTCTTCACCAAGGAACCACAGAGAAGGCTGGACTGGACCGATGGCCTCCTGTCAGCCGGCAGACTTGGGGAGGGGCCAGGCGGGATAGAAACAAACTGTGTTACAAACTTTGGGGCTTGTCCGGGGCAGGGCTCGCTTGGGGGGATTTCTGGACACTGTGCCTGTTTGTTTTTGAGGCTTTTGAGTAGGGGGCTTACTCACTGGCTCGCTCCCTGGCTTGCCCTACTCCTTCGCCTGCCCTGGCTGCCGCGTGTTCCTGCCTCCCTGTGTCCCTAGCTGACGGTCTGCGTCCCACCCTGCCTGCCCGTCCCTGCCTCCGCCGCCTGCCCTGTCCACCTGCATGCCTGCGACCTGCCTCTGCCGCTGCTCCCTGGGGTCCTGGACGTGCCGCCGATCGCCCCTCACGGCGTGTCCGGCCGTGTCCGTTGCCGCAGGAGCCGCACCTGCGGCCCCGCGCCTGCGGCCCCGCGCCTGTCCGAGCAGGGCACAGGCCCCGCAGCAAACAGCGGGTGCGCCTCGCCCTCCGCCGCTGGGACCTTGACGGCACCGCCCGGTTCTGCCGGTGGTAGCACCCGCTTTGCCTCTCTGTCTCCTCTCACTCTCCCCCGTTCCTTTTCCATTTTCTTTCCTTCTTTTCTGCCTTTTCCAGCCTTCTTTAGTGGGGTAGTTACTTCTTTCTTTTGTATTTCGTTATCAATAAACGGTTCCTGATGCAAAGGCTGTCTCGGTTGACTTCACTTCGTTCCTGACCATTCTAAAAAGAACTCATCGTAGTTTCCCTTATTAGTGGAATGCGGCGTTAAACACAGAATCTCCACAATGCTATGGCGAAGACACTTTATTGCAAAAATCCAGTGTTCTTAAACTGTTATGAGTTTACGTACTTGTGAGGCACAACAAATGTGCTTAACCAACCACCACAGACCACGATAGGAACAGGCATCAGATGTAACCAACCACGAGCCCCACGGTGTGAGCACTTACTGGTTCTAATAATTGTTTTACAATTATGTAACTTGTTTTTCACCTTTAGTTTAGCTGAGTCATTCCCAGAATGCTTTTCTAGGTAGCCAAAGTAACAGAAGTGAGCAAGGATTTTACAATGGTAACAAGGCCTTCATTTTGTAAGGCCTTTCTGCTCCGCAACAGTGGAGCGCGACGACCCTGCTTGTCTTTTCTTGGCTAACAATTTGTTGAGAATAAAAGCATCAAATCTTCAAAATTATAATTAATGTTTGTTAATCACATTCTTGGCATTGAAACCTTTTTGTCCTTAGATCAACGCTCTGTGCTGCCGCACAATGTAAAAAAAAAAAAGTCTTTTAGAAAAAGATAAACCATGTACACAAGTAATCCAAACCTAAATGTGATGCAAAGACTATCTCAAAATTGCAAAAATTGTTAATGAGAAAAAACTAGCTACTGGAAAAGACGCATTCATATTCCATTCATAGCCCCAGGTAAATAATTCTAATTTAGATACCATTTTGTGACTTAAATTTTATTTCTCATGTCTCTCATTCAGTTTCTAGGGAGTATTTTGTGGAAGAAAACAGATTTTCTTATATTTGAGTATTGCAGCTTTAAATCCAAAATTTGGGTAAGTTCACAATATTGAAAATATATAGTAGGAGGAGCATACAAATAAATTAAGATATCTTTAACATGAAGAAGAAATATTAATTTAGTCAATGGTTCTGTGTAATCTCAGCCTCAGAACCACATCCAGTTATCTGTTAATAAGCAAAATCTAATATTTTCTGTTGACCTAATGAGGTGTTCAGAAAAACACAGATAGTTTTCATTAGTAATTTACAAAAAAAGTGCTTTAAATGAGAGACCCTAGAATTTAAACCTTTGGAATCTGCTACAATATTCAGTGAACATAATATCTGGCAAAAATTATGGGACAGGAAGGACACACACTGTTGTTAAAATGTAAGTTCTGTATTCCACTGTAAGGTTATCCCTGTGTTAGGAAAATGTGACAGTCACAGAGCACACTTATGCAATTTTTAAAAATATATTAAAGTAGCTAATCATAAATTAAAACATACACAGACATATATATTTATTTTGAAATGTTAATTTTCATGGGAATGAGGAAATAATGCAATATTTGTGGGGGTCTGTACCCCATAAGTTCTAAATGTATGCATGCATTCTTCATAAAATTAAGATTGAAAATAAATCAAAAGAATAGATCTGTCTTCTGAGGAGGGCAAGTGTGAAGGCAAGTGAATTGGTTCTGCCATGTATCTTCAATATATGTACACACAAAACCGATCAACAGTTAAGTCTAAAATCATAAAACTCTGATAGGATTTAAAAAAAAACCCTAATATAAGTGAAAAATTAGAAGTGGGATTAATATTATTAATAACAAATGACATTTTCCCTAAAACTATTAACTAAGAAATGAATAGGACAAAATGAGTACCTTTCACCTGTCTTGCTGTTCACTTAATTCTGAAGGCTGCATAAAATGGAGTATTCATATAATCATTCTTGATTTTGTCTCTGTTTTACAATGTGAGTATTTGGCTCTAATATTTTGTGCAACAGCACACTATAAAATAAATGAAAAGACACTTAAAATGGTAATAGATTTAAAGCAACAGAAAGTTTCTGAAATATACCCATAACAGCACTAATATGTTTGATGAAGTGTTTGTTTCAGAAAGAAAGATGGTTAAAATAAATTATTAATAGTAACAGTCCCAGCCAGTGGCACGCAATCAAGATCGTATTACCAGAGTTGTTACAAAAATGCATAGCACTTTAAAATCTTAACTAACTTGGAAAATACGTTTCTTATAGTGGTCCGTTTATGTAAAACCACGACACACTGATTACTGATTACTGTGGTATTACTAGAACAAATCACAATTTCAGGATGAATGTTTTTCCTTAGAAATAATCTCATCTCCCACTATATTATTAAGTTTACCTTCCACAGACCAATATTAAAATTAAATTATTAGTTCATTATTCTAGTTAACATTAAGAAAATGATAAAGTATTCAAATTCAGAGCAGTCTGGTTTAGTTTGTTCTTAAAATTCAAGACTTTTTACTATTAAAAAAACCCCTTTAAAAATCAGATAAGCTGCTATAGAATGAATTGACTAAACCTAACTACTAAATTTCTTTTTGGTCAAGATAAGCAATTTTTTGCCAGGACATGTATAATATACATATTATTTCAGTATCAGGAAACAATTTCACTGTCTTCTTTCCTATGCTTCTGAAGTGACCATGATTTTGCCACAGACTTAAAGAAATAAGGACAGTTTTCTGCACAAACATCCCAACAAAATATGAGCCTCTGTTTTACTGAATCTGAGATTCAGTTTTACTCTTGATTTTGTGACTTAACTGACTTAAAAATGTAATTTTAGCAATGTTGATAAAAACACAACAAACCAGAGTCCTTAGACTAAATTCTGCCTTTCTTGTCCAGTAATAACAAAGATGGTATTAGTGTTAAACTGAATGAGTACAGCAAGATTTAGGCATTTTCATTTATTGTGTTTTCAAGCATCGCAGGGCTGGAGGGAGCCATCACTCAATAAAAAATCCTAGGTTTATGTGGTGAGAGATCAGAAATGAGTAGCACTATGTGAGTATGGTTCTGCTGTCACATTAGGTAGGAGGAATTAATTTAAGAAAGGGAGAAAAAAATCATTTGAGCCAAGCACTGGATGGGACTCTGTCCTCCACACAGTCTTCTGCAGAAGAGTAGCTGACCATATATAAGTATTAAGACTTCTCAGATGGCATTTTAAAGCATTTCAGGCGTGTTTTAATTACAGTCTAGTATTATTAAAAAGTAGCATGTATGAGCAGGGCTCATTACATGCTATCACAGTGAAGCACGTCAGCTATTTGATGCTTCCTGAAGTGTGTGACTATTTATAAAAATGGGAAATGTGATGTCTGCGACAATGCACACCTTTTCAGGTTCAGCTGCCATAATTCTGAAAAAATAGAAACAAAACCCACATTTAGGCCAAATATAGCAAGTAATGTAACATCTTTGGTCTTTTCTACAGCATGAAACATTTAAAAGAACCTTAATAAACAGTATTGTTGGTGTGCAGAGAGCCATGAAATTTGCAATTGTACTGGTACTTATCTGAATGGCCTTCCAGTGTCCTTTTTCTGACATAGCACTTTTTGTGACTGCACAGAAGCTTCCAAGGACAAATGGTTTCTATTCTTTATTTAAAACAGAGGGGGAAAAATTACAAACAAGCAAGCCTTGATTCTCCCAGGTACCAAAGTTAATTTTTTTCATTTTATTTAATAGAAATATGTGAGATACAAACAAGAAAACGGATATGGCAAACCTCAAACCCTCTAATAAACTGAAGGGTATCTGTTAAATTGTGTTATTAAAATGAAATACAAAAACACTGAGGGCCAGAGCTCTCCACCTTCACAAGCTGTATCATAATAATGGTTAAGACCTAACTCTTCTCTCCAGAAGAACTTTTGAATGGAAGTGATGAAAATGTGCCATGGCTTCTACATCCTGTTGTCTCTGCTCACCTCTGAAGAAGGCTTTCTCATCATGTACTAGACTGAACACAAGACCAATTATTCTGACCTCTTTCCTTGAGATGCTGCAAACCTATTTTTATGATATTAATATCTTAAGGTCAGCAAGATAGCTGAGACTTCCTGATTCCTCCCTCCAGCAAACGAGCTTTAAACTAAGCTAGTGCTCAAATTTATATAGTCATAGTCAGGATGAGATGAGGAAAGTTGTGTGGTTTGGGGTGTTTTGTATTTACTGTGCATAATTTTGCAATTTAAACCTCTGTGAGGTGCTTCCCCCAGTCTGCATGTCAAGCTCATTATTAAAACAAGCCCCAAAAATTAATAAAGGAGTAAAAAGAAACAATAGGAACAGCCTGTCTCACAAGACTTAGTTTTAAGTGTGTTGAAGTCTGTGGGAGTGTAGGGCTTTTGCTACTTCAGGGATTCTCTCAGGACACTGCTCTCATGGACACTTTGGCCTGCGCTGAACTCCTTCAATAGTGTCATATGAGCTCTTTCAGAATCTTGGCCTCATGTTAAAGTAGAAAGTTATGTTAATAGTTCACATTTACATAGTGTTTTACAATCTTAAAAAGCTTTTTAGATGTTAACATATTCCTTCTGAAAGCAGTATTACACACACATTATTCTCTGTTTTACAGACTAGTGAACAAACATAAAATAGTTAAGCTTCTGACTTGTGCTACATATTCTCTTTAGAAGTTGGAAGAGAAAAATCAGCAGTACTGGAGAGGGAACTCAGATACAAAGAAATGCCTCTGGTGCTGTGGTCTTTTCTTCTTCCTGTCCCTTTGGATTTAACCTTTGTATATACTCATCACTTGTGGCTTCAGAGCTGCAGTTACCGTAACTTATCTAAGAGTAGTATTGTGAGGAAGGCAGTAACTTGTCAGCAGTAAAGCATAGAAGATGGAAGGAAGGCTAGGAAATACCCAACTGTAACAGCTGCACTTGCAGAAGTGAATTCTCATCATCTTACAAGATATTGTTATGTGTGAAAAAATTTCTCTAAACATTGTATAGGCTGAGTTTATGTGAAGGTCAGTAAAAGTTCTTCTGATACAAAAGACAGCACCAGCACACAGGTTTAGTCCCCAAACACTCTGTGTGGCTATATTATTTCTTATTTTTCCTTATCATGCAAAACTAATAGGGAATCTCAGGGGAAATCAAGCAATATCCCAGCAGAAAGGTATGTAAAAACAATCTGCCACAAACATTCCCATAGTCCACAGGAGTAAGAGAGGGTATACTTGGAATTGTTGCTTGCCCAATCAAGTAAACTCATTTCTTCTGCTTCTTATAAATTACACACAAACAAATATTCATATATGTACACAGATTTTGCATGCTAGAAGTATAACCTGATCTGTGAATGATACATTTCTGAGGGGTAGTGATCAAACACTTATGAATAATCCAGAACTTCAGATCACTAGTTTTAAGAATGAACAGGTCTTAGGAATGCTTGAGCCAAAGGAGGATGGAGTATCTGTCTAGACATAATTTAAACACTACAGCCTTTTTTTAGAGCTGAAGTTAAGAACAAGAATATATTTAAGAAAAAAAAATTAAAGCTGATGTCACACAGTCACCTTCTTCTTTTTCTTTTTTTTTTTTTACCCCTGTTGCATAACATAATTTAAGTCTGAGGATAATAATAATAATTTTTAATATCACTTGTAAAACATTTTTAGAGAAGTTGAAAGCCTGCTTGCATATTGAAACAATTGCATTCTGGTACAAATCTTGAAATTCTAGGATCCAGTGGAGTTCGTGCTGGCAGTTTTAATTGTGTTATTCAGAAAACAACCACTCCAGAAGGCAGTGAATTTGAGTCTCAGCAAAAATGACAACATCAGTCTGTACATAAATTGAGATTATGAACCAAAAAGATATATTACAAAATATGAAAAAAGTTATAATAAAACTATGAACAGTTGCACAGATACAATGCAAGGAATTTAGATTAAAAAAACCCTCAAAACATTAACTGGGAATGCCTGAATCTTCTCTTCCAAGAACAGATTGGGCCAGAATTAAATTAAGAAAGAACTAAATCAAGAATTGTTGCTCATCGGTTTGTACAATCATGAATAAGCATTTCACCTCAACAAGGATCAAGATCCAAAGAATTTAAGTTATTAATTAAAACAGTTCTGACCTACTCCAACACATGAAAGCATTTACTGGTTTTTAACATGTGAGATAAATATTTTGCATCACAGAATATGCTCATTTGTTCAAAACATGAACCAAAATCTTTTCCAGAAAAATTATATTGTATTTAGGAGTAAGGATGAGGTCTTGAGAAGAAGGTCCTATAATGAAAGTGTACTTTAACACAAAATTAGCTTTTACATTAAAGTTTACTCTACTACATATTTAATTGTTTGTGTAGAAGCAGATTTTTCTGTAAGCTATTTTCTCACTTGGTTTCCAGTTTATTTACTATTAATATTTTATAGTTTTCCCCAGTAAACAAAAATAAATTTCTTCATCAAAATATGCATCTAAGGAATTGCATATTAGCATACACTACTTCCTTTCCACTTTCTTATGAAAAAAAAAATGCTATCATGGAAAATACAGACATTAAAAAAAAAATTACTGCATATGCATTTTTTAATCCAAGAACTATAAAAGCATTTTTATTTTATGTATGCATTTGAGACTTCATTGGTAGATGTTGTCATGACACACAGCAAATTACCACTTAGTTGGAAGACTAGCAGTAAAGTGCTTAAATCTGTTGACAGGCTAAGACCAAATGCCTTTCCTGAAGCTGATGAAACAATGACAACTGTAGTGACAAAAATTTCTGCAGTTTCAGAACAGATGCCCAATCTTTTCCTTTTGTAAAATTTTCTTACTAAAGGAAATATATTATATGTCTGCTCAGAACCCCTTAACATCTCATTGTTCCAGCAAGTGCTCTTGACAGATTTGAAGTGGGCTAAAGAATTTAACTTGAAAATACTCCATCAGTGACAGCCTTTATTTGCAGCTCATTGTATGGAGTGTGTGTAAATGCTGGTCCTGCGTGTTTTTGAAAAGTAAGTATTTTATTTTTTACTTATTCAATGGGTTTTTCACTTTGCACAGAGCAAGCAACAGCTATTCACTGAATACTGTCACTAGGAGGTAGGAAAGGCATCTTCTCAAAATGCTGCAAATGCTAAACCATATCATGTCCAGAAGTACAGAAATGTAAGAGGAGAGTTTCCTCTCTCATTTTATGTCCTTCTGCTCTAGGGCAGGCAACTGTTCAGGTTCTTGCAAGGGCTTTCCCTTATTTGTTCCTCCACAAGAAGGAGGGAGAAAAAGAGGCATCCCCTGGTCACAGCTATTTTCAAGCTGCACTAAAGGTGTTACTGTAAAATAAGTGTTCTCTAGCTTTTTTTCCTAATTCCCACTGCCAGTACAAACTTGATCTCAACATGCCCTTATTTCTTCACCCTTGAAATCAGCTAACAGCATAATGAAAACAAATATCAAGTACCTGTACCTCTCTTCATGCATCCCAAGTTCATTTTCCTCAAAAAGTGTCCATTTAATTCTATTTTTTTGAAAAAAATCATACTATAATAGACTTTGACTGGGATGTTTATGAGTAGTCAGCAAAAAAAAATTTGAAATTTGTTCATAGCCCTGCCTGTGTCAAACATTTTTACATGAGCTTCTTTTAATGAATCTGTCATACCTTGAGAAACTAAATAAACTTAAGTCTCAAACCAAAAATTACTGTAAAAATTATCTTTATTACTTTAATTGTGAATAGCCTCTACTGCAGTTTAACAGGATTTTTTTTTTCTTGTTGTTTTGAAATAAGGATTTCGAAGATGAACAGATCTTCAAAGTCTACATTTCATTTACAAGCACATTGCAAATTTTTAAGAGCCATGCTTGAAAACCAATGACAAAATCTACATACTAGTGCCATTGTATGAAGTAGTGCATAACAGTTTCTCACTTGTAGAAATGAAAAATACTTATCTTTTCTAGGAAATCACATTATCACAGAAAATAGACCACAAATGGGACCAAAATTCTTCCCTCACTATAAATGACTTAGAGCCTGATTTCTGATTATACCATCCTCTATTAAGTGCATACTTGCAGGAATATCCAAAGAAGAGTGATCGGTAACTGTAACACACCCGCTCTGTTAATTCAAACCATGAAAATGAAGACAGACGGAAGCAGGAATCATAATGTCGGATCTGTTTTATAAAACGTGGGATCCAAAAGTCCACCAGAATATGACTGCATAAAATACATGCACAATTACAGCAGATTATTTTTTCCTGACACTTTTTTTTGTTCCTATGCAGCTTCAGGTGATGAATCACCTGTACCGTGAAAGCTTTGCAAGGAGAGAGCATACTTGTAATTACTGTCAAATTCATATGAAACTGTGAAGATTCACTTGATAGAACATTAAACATGCCTGCAAGGTTGTCTAGTTAACAGTACAACAGTTAAAAAATGCTTTGGCTAGAATTTAAATAATTCTGAATTATAGTGACAGCAGAGGTTTTGTTTTCTCCTAACATTATTTGCATTCCATTAATTTCAAAATTTCATTTAAATAGATTCCCACCACAAGTCATCTATTTCCTCTTGCAATTCACTTTTAATTTCAGGAAGAAGGCAGCATTCTTTATTGCATATTCTACTGCCCACAGAAAATAAAGGTTCTTTTCTCATTAAATCTGTTAAACATCATCCAAGAACATCAGAAGTTTTCTGAACCTTTTGCTAAGTTTTTGGATGAAGACATTAGACCTCCCAGTTGAATACCTATGATACACATCTGTTACATTTATTCACCTTCCTTATTTCTGACAGCTACCAAGGCTGATACTGCCAATTTCAGTTACAGATAGCTAAAAGCTATCTAAATAAAGCAGCTTGTACCTTTTTCATCGTATTTTCCTCTAACAAAGAGCCAGCTCCCTTTTTTTTCCATGTCAATTACAGTCTTACAAAGCCTAGAGTGTCCATTTGAAAAGAACAAACTGATTTTTGAACAAGATCCTGCTTGTATAAAATTCCAAGCCTTGATATTTTGGAGTAAAGGTTGAGACAGCCTTTTATCTTCAAATATAAAAGACAGTATTTGCTTCTGCATACACATCTGATTGGTATGAAGAAGCACAGGTAACTGGACACCAGCTTGTCAGTGCTCAGCTCTTACACAAACGTCTTTCAGAGATTATGAGAAAAGAGTGAAGTAGACTATGCCAGGATTGTCTTGTGTTTATTTCTGTGTTTTTTACTGCATCACTGCCCAAACATGAACATGACCATAAATAAATTACTCCCAGAACTAGAAGCTCTATCAGTGTAGTGCTGAGGTTTATACAGCTAGAGAGCCTGAACTAGAGAGCATTCTAAAGTAATAGCTGTGGATCATAGAGCATTTTGACATGACCTCGTATCAAATATTTTGGAATTAGTGTTCCAATTTTTAACATGATTCTTAATGGAAAATATGGCTGAAAAGCATGAGTCATTTTCTAAAGTAATCTGCTGTCAAGAAACTAATGCTCAACAGCATTAAAATTCCTAAATGTCTGAGACACTTGGAAAACAAGATATGAACTGAATTTCACAGGTACCTTTGGGAAACATCTTTGTATCTTTATTCCCCACCTAAAATGGATAAAAGAGTATATGGATGAGGTAAAAATGAGGCAGTGAGAAAAAAGCTGCCTCCAAAATAGAAAGGTTTGCTAGGCTTTGTTTTCTTTTTTAGCTTAAATTCTGAGCAGATCAGCCCAAATGAACAAATTTGAATGTATCCTACATGGCTTTTTTATTTTATTTGCAGAAAGAAATGCTGTGACTTGTTGGGTATTTAAACCTGTGTATTGAGGAAACATTGTCTTCTGCTATTGAAGTAATTGTCCAAAAATTTATTCTATTATTCAGAAGTAAATATAAGATAAACAGCTTTGCGGTTTTTTTTTCCTATGACTGTTCATGCATGCTGAAATAAATAAAAAATACATTTTTGTTTTAAATTCACGATAAAAGAAAAAAATACATTTTTACAAACTCTCTTTCTATGCAAGCTCAGGTACAATTTGGGAGATATATAATAGAGGCAAATTTGAGCAACATGACCGTGAGCAGAAGCAGCACAACAAAGACTGGATTACCAAAAAGCAAACAGTTTACAAGAGCCTCCTGGTGGTATTTGCAGATCAAATAATTTGAGTTCACAGAAAACAGATTTTCAAAGATCTCCATCTTGAAGTCTTACAGCTCAAAAGTATAGTGCCAAAAATAATTTTAACTTACTGATTTTGCAAACATAACAAAGAGCAATAAAAAGATGGGGAATGGGAAGAAACTATCTCGTTGGACAGGAAAGGCCATACCTAGAGCTCCGGTTTTGTCCTTAGATTCTCCCAATTAAGCTGCTTTAAATAAATGAAACTATATGCTTTGCATTCTAAACAAGCTATCTAAAGAACACAGCCCTGAAGAAAGAAAAAAACTTCTTTTTATATGCCTTCAAATGCATCATATGAATCTCAGTGATTAAAAATAGTGATTCAGCTTCAAGTTGTAGAGTTTAAATTATTGCTTGGCATAATATGTTGTGCAGTTCAGTGGCCAGTCTTGCTTCTAATAAATTTTAGCTGACATGTCAACTTATTTGCACAATAATAACTAAAATATCTAAAACCATGTTTTTACCTGATTTTATTAGATGACCAGGAACAACTTCCCTCTCTTTTATGGCTGGACAGCATGTGGCATGGACCCCAGGAGGGAAATCAGGCAATTTGGCCAAAAAATGCCTTTCAAAGGCTTTTTAAAAAAACACCATTCAAAATCTGGCAAGAGGAGGAGAGCTACTGGCTTTTACATTAATGCCTCCATTGATGACATCACCTGTGAAGCTCAAAACAAATAATGTGTTTCTGGAAACTATAAAATACAAGGGTTAGAAGAGTGTGTGTGGGAGTTTTGAAGATGCCACAGTCATCTTTACTTTCAGTTTATGGTCTTCTACTGTGAATAATATAAGAAGAATCTCTCCTGTGAGAACAGTTGTTTCCCTGTCTACTAGACATGAACATGTCTATTCAAAATTATTCAAAATAATTGAATAACTAGTTTTTACTTGGTCTGACAGGCATTAAGTGCCAGACAACTAATGAGGGAAAATTAATATGTAAAATTTGATGAAGTATCAATTTCCTTAAAATGAAATAAAACTTTTCATTGAAAGGAATCAATGGTCTTAAAAGATATGCAGAACATTTTTATGAACAAGGAAACTTAACACTTTCAAATGGAAAAGCCACAACTTTAAATGAAAAATATCTAAAAAGGCAGTGTAGATGAACCTGTCTTATGCATTTGAAATGATTGTTAATATTTCTACAGAAGCCTTAAAATCTTATGCCTTTGTTTCAAAGTTCAACATTGAAAAAGAAATCAATTTAATAATCACTTAAATGCTATTGTAACATAGGACTTACATCAAACAGCTGAGATGTTATGTATAATAAAACAAGACCCAAAATGTTTAGAAACAGGTAGCCCGTGAGTTGAGCACCAATCACTGTTACATCAGAATGCGTGGGAAGCTGTTCCATACAAGCCAAGTGACCCCTCCATTAGCTCCCTATATGCCAGGTGTAGCTTTTGGCCTGTGCTCTGGTTCTCAGCCACCAGCAGGAAAAGAAGTTCATGAGTGTATTCTGTTGCTGCTTTCAGCATGCGACAGGTAAGAAGTTTCAGCTTAGCTATAGAAAAGAAAATAATAGCTGGAAGACCTGATTGTTTTAAAAAACTTCAGAGAAAAAAGAGGCAGCATCTCTGTGCCCCTTATTCATGCCATCCCAAGTGTGTGTCTTGAGGCTTAACCTTCAATCTTTCCTCTCTCCAGCCCTCTGCAGGCATAAGGCTACATATTTCAGACTCAGAACCGTGCAGTAATCCATACACTTTTCTAAATCTACATCTTTTCCTATATGTAGTTCTACTTCCACGTGAACCAGCAAAACACAATAAATAAAGGAAATAAAAGAAGTATTCCTCCAGAATATATTTTTTAAATGAACAGTTACCTTGTAATACACAATATAGACACAAATTTTCCTTTGATTTTCAGTGCCTGTTAAGAACAGAACAAAGTAAGGAAAGAGTACATACAGTTTAAAAAAAAAAGAAAGAAGATTTTAAAAATAATTTACCTAAATATGAGATATGAATTGGAAAAGAATAAGGCCAAATAAAACTCTTTGCCTATTCCATTTATTTTACTCCTTTTTTTTTTTAACAAATGCACTTTTTCTCTGATGGAAAATGCATTTCCCACAAAAATTCTATACATTTTTGTCAAGGCCAACTAAAGAAAAAGAAATTTTATTTTTTTTTAAACAACAGTATTGGGAATTGTGAAGTGTCAGGTGTAAAATATAAGAAGAATTTAAAAACATACGATGAACTTAAAAATTACTGGAAGTACCAATCTGTTAGGAAGTTTTTTCCTGTTCTTTCTCCACAGTAGGTAATTCCTAATTGCAAAAACTGAATAAGGAAAAACTGGTTAAAAAAATCAAGGAACTGCAGGAACTGAAGGATATTAAAAATCAATATGTCTGCTAATGACTGGCTAAGACTAAAAGCCTCTTGAAAAGATGACAACTTCAAAACTTCTACAAAGTTACCAGAAGCAACAAGAAAATAATTAATTAGAAGGATAGCTGTATAAGAATGCACTAGGTTATGACTTAAAAAATGTTATTTAAAGGAACAATTCAGAACTCTTTAGGAGAAAAAAGAAGGTTAATTATAGGTCTCTAAGGGTATCTGTTTCCTGATTCTATGCCTCTGACTTCAGAACAAAAGTTGCAATGGTTTTAATTGGATCTTTTAAGCCCATACAAGCTTTTAGCATAGATTAATTCAGGTCGCTTTTAGCTTAGGCAACATACCAATGACCCAAAGTCCAACCTAATTTAACCAGTGGTGAAGCCTTTTTAAATGCCTTTATTCAGGGTGTGAATACTAATTTAACTTGTTTGTTTGTTTGTTTGTTTGTTTGTTTGTTTTAAATCTCAAAGAGACCTCTTTTTATGTTTAAACTTGTATAGTTCCACAATAATGATGGTTAATGATGCATTTAAGCTGCACTTAGAGTCTGAAATGTGACATGCAGAAATTATAAATTCTTACTGCATGAAATTTCTTCTGTGTACATGGTTCATATCCACTGCCTTTATGGGGGAAGTAAGATTTTACCACTTAACAAAACACAGGCGACGAAGGTAAAAAAGAGGTAATAGTAGGATATGGTTTTCTTGCAAGTTTAACAGTAAAACCAACAAGTCATTCCAAATGAACATACAGTTTTGTCTTCTCATATAGATACCCATCATTAGTAAAGATAAAGTGAATTACATAGGTATCTGCAGATAATTATCTTATATTAGCCAAAAGGAACTCAGTTTTGAATTCTGGTAGCAGATTCTATTGCTATTATGCACATTTAGTATCAATTATAAACATGAGTGGAAAAATGCTTTGTCATTATTTTACCAGTGTTTCAGAGAAAAAAAGTTTGTTAGAAGCAGAAATTGCAAGCAAAAACACCCAAACAAAGTTAATTTGTTTTTTTCCCAGGAAATACCTTTGAAGTGTTTGTTTCAGAGCTTTGCCATGAGTCTATCAAGCAGAGTCCTTTAGCAAACTTGACTCCTTGAATTTATATGCACTCAGTGAATGCTGGGAAGAGTCCTAGAGGATAATCTAATTACCTTTCAATGTAAGTCTGCTGATTGGCAGCAAGAGATGAAAATAGGAGTCAAATCCCTCCAGGAATAAACCTCAAATGCCTGATGTTTTATTAGAGTATCATAATAATCCCATAGATAGGTGAAAAGGTGAGTGCGCAGATGAGATATTTATTAGACGGTGTAAGGGTAGCTAAAATCTAATCTATTAACATACCAAGTGATCATCAAGGACAAGTTTGATTTAAGAATCTGCTTTGTGATTTGCAGAAATGTCACATCACTACAGTACTATGTTCAAGAAAGTTTGTGGACTGTAATGATACTCCATGGAAAGGCATCTGTCATTCAGGTACCTCTCCAATCCTGCTCCTGCTATCTGGGATATGGAGAAATGAGGTCAGTTTTAAATTAAACTGTTCGTTGGCAACCCAGGAACCGAGAATAATTTGCACAGCACGGGTCAAGGCACTGCACAAAACTTTCTGTTCTGTGAGAAAGATGCCATAAAAATACTACACCTTTTTCTAATAAACAACTTCAATATTAAACTTGCAGTGTAAAAGTGCAGCGTAACATAAAGTTGCAATGTTAAAACTTTCATGTGAATGTCAATTTACTGAAAAGTCTGATGAAACTCTTTATTAATATGGTGGTGATAAAAGCATTAAAATGTTTCTAGATATTGCTATTCACATGCTTTTTACTTCTGTCCAGGAAAATACTTCTCATTAGCCATTATGCTCCAATTCTTTAATTTAGCATATGAACTCTAATAGTCTGGGCTTTGTTGTTTTAGTGTATACTATGAAGTTCCAAATATAGAGATGACACTATCTAGAAAATACAATATACTGAATCAGAGTATTCATTTGCACACTCCTACCTATCTTGCAGCATTGCTGGATGCCTGATGGCTTTTGAAAATATTGGTGTGCACTAAGTGACACTTAAAAATGTTACTAATATAACCATTACAACCAACAACAGTTAGACCTTACCGTGTTATTTAAGACCTGCAATTGTTCAGGAATTTGCATTGATATTTGACCACGAGTACATCAGAGACATCCATTAACTTGTATTTTGTAATGCTACTGCAAACGGCTGTTTACTGGTGTGTTAACTTCTTTGAAAATCCCACTTAATTCTCACCTGATCTCATCTCATCTCTTTGATCAAACTCGCATCAATGGCTAACACTCATTAAAAATCTTTTCATGGCAACTCTGATTTACATGAGGAATGTCCTCATCCAAAGACCTTCTGGAAATGTGGGGAGATGACGCTCCAGAGCTTCCCACTCTGAACAAAAGTTCAATTACGTTTTACATTCTTTCTTGCTTAGCAAATGAATGACAAGTGACATTCTAAGGTCAAATACATTTGCTTCTGCTTTTGTGTAATATCCAGCTATGCAGAATGTCTCTTCAAACTTCAAGTCCCAGTTTTTGATGATTGTTATATTTTAAAGAATTAATTCAATTGCTCATTCTAGCAGTCCAGATTTTGGATGCCTTAAGAAGAAAAGCCTGTTATGCCTACTGTTGTGAACTAACCATAATTATTACCTCAGAATTATTCACCTTCACTCTAATGAGTTGATATTATCGATTCTGCAGCGTTCTTTATGCATAAAGGTATACAACTGACAGATGGCTGGGCAAATTATGAATTTTTTAAATTAAAAAAAAAAAAACTTTTAAAGAACATCTAAGTGTTTCTTAAATTGCTGTCATGAGTAACCTTTTGACAAAGCAGAAAGTTATTTTACTGGCACCAAAAAAGAAAACTGAAGGTTTTGACCAAAAAAAACCAACCTAGACTGTCATATTAATTTAAAGAAGACTACCAATGACAATGATCATCTAGGCAAGTGTCTTTAAAAGGTTTGGAATTATTATGAAAATCAAAGCAGTAAATAATTACTAATGTAATCTCAGTCTTACTGCTAGGACTACTTTCTGGTTATATAATCACATGACAACATTAAATTCTGCCCAAAACGGTGAGGTGAAACAATAGCCCAAAAATCTTTTCTTTGACTGCATAACACAGCTTTCATAATGCTTGTTCTTTAATTAACAGATAATATTACAAGAGTAGAACTTAATTATCATAAGTTAACTTTCTTCTGCTGTGCAAAAGTACTGAGGAATAGCTACATTCAAGTTGTGTTACAATCACTTTGTTTGTATCATACCAAGTGGTTTCAAAATTATTAATTTTATCGTGTGGATGTCATTACAGTAGAAAATAGCACAAGAAAAAATAGAATGGAGAGATGCCAGGAGGTAGAGATAGAGTGTGCCTCCCCCAGTCAGGGACTAATTAATTCATGTAAGCAGAGTGTCTATAAATATGCAGCAGCTACATGAAACATCTGATTTCCTTTAATGATGTTTCATTTTTCTAAATGTTTATTACAAACTAATAGCAATCTGGCAAGCTGACTGGCTCATACTAATATCATATTTACAGCAAAGTCACTTCATATGAGACAAGGATCACATTTGTAGCAAAGCCATTCCCTGTGGAGCATAAGTTACAATACTCAGTACATATTTGCAAGATGAAAAGGCTACCTGATCTGTAGAACAATTGAAAAAATTTTTAAAGCCCCAAAACCACAAAATAAAAATACGTTATGTAAACAATATAATAATAAAAGGCTTTGCAGCTATTCGTACTTCTCACAGATAAAACGAAGGAAGAAGATATTTACCCAAAGACATTCACCCAAAGTCCAAGGAATACTTTAAGAAAAAAAATGCCTTGAATCAAGGACCTCTAGTTCAGTCAATGCAGTTACTCTTCCTTCATCAATAGTTTGTTACCAGTTTTTGAAGTAATTTGACTTTAGGTTTACACTTCTAAAATATTTTTAGCACTCCACCAATTACTTTGCTTAACTGTTATTTGGTAAAATGAAATCTGGCATTTTTGTTTAATACACTAAAATAGCATATGCTCCCTGTCTGACCTTCTCTTTCATAAAGAATTAAGTGTTCTGGAAACTAATTTATTTGACTGGGGTATTCATACTTAGAAATTTGTACTGCTTGCCAAAGGTCAGCTCTGATCATCCCTCTTCACTCTAATGCTGCCCTCTTTCTGTGTAAATGTTATGCTTTATTCCCTGAATAAATCTTGCAGGCCATGTTTACTGCTAGTGTTTGTTTCAAGCAAACATCTATCTGACAACCATGATTAGAATTTTTCAAGAGCTTTGATTCCGTCTTAGAGGAGTTGAAATTTAACTTCTTAAAGCTCAGTAGACAGAGTATAAGCAAGTCATCTGATCTTTGTCTTATCAGAGAAAGCTTTGTGCATCTCCCAAGCACCATCATAACCCCCTTCAGATTCTCTGCGCAGAGAATAAAGTATTCCTTCAAAAATAAACTGTTCATTTGAATCCATAAGTACACACAATTTCTATGTGCAGAAATAACAGACTCAAAGGGACTGACTGATACATTCTCTTCTCTTGATATATCTATAGGACAGCAGAATTTTTAAACGCAAGTACAAAACTATAAAGGAAATTAGGATCTGATAGAAAAATGGCAAGAACCTTGAATACTCAGAAGTATTTTAGCACTTAATGTGCTTCATCACAGAGCACAACAACAGTACTCACAAAACTACATTTCTCTACATTAGACCGTGTGGACCATGCTTAAGTGACAAGTGTTTTCCGACAATTTTTTTAGCTACAGGCAAGATTCTGCCTCAGATAAGCTTGTAACAGTGTTCAGGGAGGGCTGAACATTTGCAGTGAAAGAAAAAATTTTGATATTATGTGTTCAGTTGTATCCAACATTCACTTTCACAGCTGTGTTATACTTGTCCTGACATTTTTAATTGCTTATTCAAAATCAACAAGAGCAAAACTAAGAAACATTGAGAGATATTTCCTCCCACTCTTTTAGCCATATTTTGTTCTTCATAAGAAATAATTATTTTTGCATGTAAATCTAGGAATTTCTAGTCAAATACTTCACACATTTGAGAAATAAAATAAAAAAAAGTCCTATCCCTGACAAATGTAGATAGGATAATTTACTACCACCTTTTTATGAGTTTCTTACTTTCCTTTTTCTGCAGTCTTAGTTTCTTTTCCTTCCATTATTAGTTAAATATCCACAGAAACAGAAAATGCACAAAGATTAGTAGTTGGGAAATTCAGCAGCACTATGGGCAATGTAAAGATAATATAATTTGCATATGAACACAGAACAATTTAGAATGGGAAGTCATCAATCCCAAAGGTTCCTGTGATGCCAGAGCTTTGCCCTGGTTGTGCTGTTAGTGTGTATATGTGCACGTGGACTGACACAGAGTTTAGGAATGCTGGTATTGAACATACTCTTTGAGTATATATTCTCATAATGTATGCTTAAAATATTGCACTCATAACTACTCATTCATATCTGTAAAGTACACTATATGGAGCAGATGAATTTAGACAACATAGCTTCTTGAATTGGTACAAAACTTATTTGTGTCTTCAAGAAAATATTTTCAGTACAACTATAACAGTGTCATATTATTAAGCATCAGCATGTATGTTGCTATAACCTAGAAAAGTCCTCAGCTGTGTATGAGCAATCTTAGAGGAACCAAATATTTCATGTTCATATCTGTGTACCATCTTAATGAAGCCAAATATATTCAGAACAGGAGACATTTACCCAAGCACAGCAAATGTATTGTTTTCTTGAATATAGACTTTTCTCAATACACCTTCAGGAAACTGTACCAATCTCATTTATGCCTTAAAGCTTGAGAAGTGAAATAAAGTTGCATGTATTATTTTCAGAATCAAGGAGAGTACAAAACACCGAAAACTTGAAGCTTAATTAGTTGAGTTTCAAATTCCCTGTTTGAGTCTATTAAAAAAAAAGAAATAGCCACTTCCTGGAATGGAGAGATACTAAAGTTGAATTATTCTGCTTGAATAACTTTATAGCCTTCATCACCTTCATTCTGATCAGCAGAATATTCATTCTAATAAGATTTTAGCCTAGGAAAACAGATTCATGTTTTACTTTTTTATAGGCCTGACCTTGTTTATAGTCCATACTTTTTGAGTTTAACCTTGTTGTTGTGAATAGCTGTAAAACAAATGCTGTACTTTCAACAGAAAAAGTGAGTTACTAATGTTAACACTATTTTCTTGTCAATGAAAAAACATTATTAACATTAATCTTGTCTCCTCGAAAAATCTTATTAAACAGTATTCTAACATACACTGAGATAAATTGCTCCCTTTACTGTCTGAATCCTGAAATATTAATGAAGGGCACAATACATAAGTAATTTTTTATCATAGTGTGTGATCCGTACCACTGTGGTGTACCAGCTGATCGTCTTGCCAAAAAAGTCAGCATCACTCATTACTGAATTTTTTAATCTATAATTCAGTGGAAAATGTCAGTTTAGCAGGCCAAAAAGCAAGAGTACAATAGAAGAACAGAATAATATCAGAACACAGAACGTCAGCAACAACCAAAACCACCATCACCAAAGTAATTAATAAAAGACCATTTTCAGCAGATCTTGTGTCCCATTTTACTATCTACATTAATGCAGCTTGCTGAAGTAAAATCATATATACTGATGTATTTAAAATTGCAGATAGATAATTTGTGTACTATAAAGTTGGCAAACCCAAAAGATTCCTTTAATGATCCAATTGTTTGAAAATATATGAGTGATTTATCCTCAATATGTCAACACGTCACAAGTAAGCGGACAAAGGTCACAAACATACCAGCTTTTTTTGATACTTGCACAGAATTTCTGCCTGTGTCTTCAGCCACTACTGCGTGAACTGCAACTAGACTGATGAAAAGTAGAGCTGCTGAAGGGATGCCATCAGAGGATAAGGAAACTAAGGTAAAGACTGGGGTTGGATTTCCAAAGCAAACACCATTCTGTGAGGTATTTCTTGTACAAAGGTCAAACTGTGCTAAAATAATGAAAAAAAATAACACTGCTTGCTAATAATCGCAGCAGAGAAACTTCAGCAGTGTGAAAAGTCTGTTCACGGCCTACAAACCCCTTAAGGCTCAGATGAGTCCCTGCTTGGAAGATTTAACTGGAGTTTAAGCCATACCCTCCTGCCAAGGTTCTTTCTATGTCTCTGTTGTACCAGGCTCCCCTCTAATCTCAGGACTGGCTCACTTTTTCTGAGCAGCTTGGGCTCTACTGAGGAGGTGGGAGGAGGCTCCCCCATGACATCCCTCTCTGCAGCTCTGGCTGGCAAAATGAAACACCCCCCTCTACTTAAATAACCAAATTTGACCCTACACATAGGGCTCATCCCAGATCCCTCTCTGCCATGCTGTCCTTGCCAGGGAGTCCCAATTGTAAGGCAATGTTGCACCAGTGCCCTCCCTGGTCAGGGCGTGTGAGACAGAAGGTAAGAACAAGTCCTCAGGAATCTCATTTTCCCTGCCATGGCCACCTTTTTATGTACACCTTTCCTTACAGCAGCAATTTGGGGTGAAGCAAAAGCAGGGCAGCTGGAGCAGGATGTGTAGTCCTCTTACGAGGACACATAAACAAAGAGCTTGTTTCTGATGCTTATTTGCCCTCAGGGTCATAAGCAACACAGAGAAAATGCTTCAGGCAGTGTCTAGACCTACTTGCAGGGGTACACTGGAGACCTGATATCCTCCTTCTCCAGGCAGGCTGCCAAAAATTACCCATGTCTTCAGCTGAGCCTGCACATCTTGGTATTTTTTCATGGATAAGGAGCCTACTCAGAATGGATCAAGATGGCACAGCATCTACTCAGGCTTCAGATCTGGGAAAAGTTTTCTGTGCCCAGTAACAAACATGTACTCTGGGATACTCATGGTGCTGTCTCTGCAGAGTCAAGCTGAGGTCAGGCACAAAAATATCACAAGTGTCTTCCTGAAGGCCAGTCCCATTAATATGCTGCTGCAGGCAATCCCCTGTTTTATTTGCATCTTACACCAGGTCTGCTAGTACTGGTCTTAACTCAGCACCCTTTTCTTAGCTAGTAGAGGAAAATCATTCTTTGAGTGCTGGAGCTTGCAGTTCAATACCTGTTCCTAGCCAATATTCCTTGTAGGATTTGTGCTGATTTTCCCACAGAATCAGCATTTTGTTTGCAGTGAGCTTTCAATGAAGGAGAAAACAGGATTTCTGACTGTGAACACAACCCTAACCACCCATCAACATTCCTAGGACTGTCTGTGCCTCAGAAAATAGCTACAAACAGCTGGACATACACACACCCACACACATTCAGTATCAGGTATTTATTTGCATGACACCATGCAGGCCACTGAACAATGTAAATATTATTAGTCCTTATTTATGTGCTTGAGTAGGTACATATTTATCTCTACAATGAAAGTGAAGATAATGGGAATATTTCTGCCATGGGATGCTTCATATGGCAAATTGAAATTCACTGCTTTAAGTAATGTTTCTATTTTTTTAAACCACTGTATTTCATTCTCTAATATAAAGAAACTATATGATATTATACGCTATTAGTTTATGTTCCTAAGTTGCACTTCATTAGCAGTTTCCTCCCTTTAATTAAAAATGTATTTCACTGCTTTAATTTTGTTCATTTTATGAATTTTCCTTCAGGTGAAGATGTAAATTAGATCTTTCCTCCTCAAATTGTATAGGAAGACAGATTTCTAATTTAAAAACCCTCTAATTACAAACTATTAAATTCTAATATTTGAGCACTTAATTATAAAACACATTTACTGATTCCCCCAAGAACCACACAGAAACAAATTCATAAGTAGAACTTAATTGGAAATGTAATATGATTAGTAGAAAAACTAGAGATGAAATATGAAGTGGAAATGTGACTGCTGCCACAGTTACATGATCATGAAAGAAAGTTTAATGTTATAAGCAAGAAAGAACTTAATCCTCTTAAGTCAAAAATCACCTAATGGTGAGCAGAGTCAGAGTGAGCTCTTGACCTGACAGTTCAGCCCAACAGTTCTGCTGAATCTAACAATATTTTGCAAAAAATAATGAGATGATTGTGCTCATTGGCAGATAGCGATCATGGTGGACCAAGGCAATCCCTAAAGTTCATGAACTAAAGCAATCTCCTTTAAGACAGTAAGAATTATCTATGCTATTGCTAAAAATATTAAAGTACTTTTTTCTAAATATCCTAGCCATTTTCACATGCAAGCAGTTCTAAATTGATACAACCTAAGTATATTTTCTAAGACTCAAAATTAAAATATCTACACAGACCTGGGAATAAATTGGACACCTGTGGCCACCACAAAAATAAAAAATAAAAAGGAAAAGGAAAATAAAAAAGGAAAGCATTTAATAAGAAATTAATGGAGTAAAATTAGCCTTCCATTTTTGGCAACAGAAATGCTAAATGTGATAATATTTAATGATGTTATCTATCTCCCAGGATACCTAATTCATAAAAATTACCATACAAATTATTGTCCATGAGTTTGTAATAGAATGGAATAAGTGAAGAATGTTAGCCCTAAGGTAGAGAATAAAACAATGGAAACACACATGGTACTTGAAAGGTCCGCACAGGCTTTCCCTAGATGGGAACACACTAAACACCCAAATCTATGTTTTGACATCTTGCCAGTCTCACACTACTCCCACCTTTGGCTTCCAGGGTTCGTGCTACATCACAACTCTTTTCTTGGCCACCCAAATTTCCTTGACTAGAGCTATCTGTTACTCAAGGCTTCACACTGGGGATTAGCAGAAGCGAGGAGATAGTACATGGAAAAATATTAGTCTATTTTTCAGCTATTACTAGAAATATGCAAATAAAGGCAAATATGTTGCTTGCTCAACCCATGCACTCTGCCTTTAAAGAATTTTCATATGCTTTCTTCCCCTTCACCACCCTTCACTTGATTTCTTTGGCTGAACATAAATCATCTCTCTCCCTTTCATCCAGATCTTTTGCCAACAGTTTAATGAAAGTCTGAGTTGTCATACTGAAGCAAAATTATAATGCATCCTATTTTAAACCTTCCAGAAAGAGCTCTTCCACTGTATGCTTCTGACTCCAACATGTCAAATAGCCTGTGGGATGTCACTAGAGGCTTTTCCCCTTGAAGAGTACACCTTGTCACAAAACTGCTTCTGGGAACTGGACAGTCTCTTTCCACAAGTGGAATAGCCGCTATTGCTATAGGTTTCACAAACAGTGCTCTCCTGGACAATATTTGACATGAGGATTGCTGCTTGAAGCACTTAATCAGGCTTTAACTGTATTGCACCTTTCCTGTTTGAGTCCAGCCTTGTTATAGAATTTTCTGATAATCTCTTCATTAGAAATAAAGTTACTGGTGCTATTTCCACACTGAAAAGGTTAAACTGAGTTCCACTCATAAGGTACTTAGTGTTGTAATTTTATGTGTAGTCACTTTTTCGTACAATTAGAAAAAGTTGTCACAGTTCTTTCACAGAGTAAAATGAACAAAAGTTTTGCAATCCTTTGCTAGAAATAGATGATTTGTTTCTTCATAAGCTCACGCACCAGCAGGCTTAGACAATGTCTGGAAAAAATTGCTGGTGTGTACTACTTATTTCATATATATCTTTCACACTACTAGTTCCATTATGAGGAATAATAAAATGAAGCAAAACAGCTCAGGTAATAAATAATCCACCAATTTGATGTTAGTTCTCATAGGACGTTATTTAAATGTTACGTCAGTGAAGCTCAGAATTGCAAAGTTCTTGCTCTTGAAAGTCATTACCAGAGACAGATGGTCTTGGGAGTGGCATGCAGTGACAGTGTTTACTCAGAAAAATCTAGTGTTAAAATTATACCTTAACTGTGCAAAAGAATAATGCTATTTCACACCAGTTCTAATCCAGAGTATTAATTATATTAAGTACAACTGTAATTATTACAAAGTAGTGATCCGTCTTCTTATAACTGTTCAATTAATTTGTGCAGACAAAAAAAGTTCTGTTCCATTAATCTTCCTTTGAAAGAAGATTACACTATGCCAACTCTGTTTAAATATGCATGCATGTGTCTGGAGAGACATCTGTTACTACAACAAAAGTGCTTCTGTAGGCCTAAATGTAAAATTTGTAATATAAAAAAATTGCTATTAAAACATTGGAAGGCCCAGACCAAATTCTGTTGTCTATTTTTGAACCTCTGTCCCACACTGCATTATTAAGAATGGCTGCCAGACTAACCAAAACACAACACTGTATTCATGGTGTCATCCCAGTGGAGAGACCAGACAACCCCAGGGACATGCTGAATTATAGCGCAGTAATCAGAAATAGTCCAGATGTACTGGTAAAGCACCTGGTCCACAGACAAAAACTGCCTGAAGAACAGTTTTTACAAACGTAGAAGAATCTTGCTATGGGTGTACTATAGATATGCTATTTCCAGCCCTCTTAACTGTTTCACGTCCACCTTGGGATTAATGACCAAGGGATATAGGCCATTTTCAATCTGAGAGTTAGAATTCAGAGAAAAAAGGAATTACTGAAAAGTAGGCAGGGATGACCACAGAAAGGTCCATGCAGATGAAGGATTTAATCCTGCTTCTGCTTTAAGGTAATATAAACTACTTTGTATTTGAAATTCACCAGATTTGTCCACACGGGCAATTACAATAGAAACACAAAATATGTGGATTCCATCACAGTTTAAGGTACATTTTCTCAGGAAAACAAGGAATTTCATAACTTACACAACAAAGCGTACAAGTAAATAAGATGAAAAATCCCTTACTTTTGCTAATATCTTTAATAATAGCAACATTGCGCTGATAAATATAATGATTTGTTAATACTGAAGTTGTATTTAAATTGGTATACTTTCTGTATAGCCATACTGTTCTGATGGTAGCATTTCTGTGAATAAAGAAGAAAAATTAAGAGATAGGAAAGCCTCAAACATAATTAAAAGTTTGGGAAAAAAGTCTAATTCTCCATACAATTGCTTATAAAAGCTATAAATGGCATACTGAAATGAGTGTGTTTAATCTTAAAGATCCTGCAGTGTTTTTAATCAGAATATATCCATCATTCTTTCTGCCAATAAATTTCTTGTATTCAGTAGGATAATTGCTTTATGAAGAAATAATTTGCCTCTCTGAAACTTATCTTTAAGGAAAAATAAATTGAAAAGATATCCAAAGGTTCTTTTAGAGGAAGGAACTCTTCCTATTTGCTACCTGAATTTCTGCAGTCAGAATTTTCTGAGGTTATTCCTATTTTTCCAGATAACTTGCTTAGATTATTAATTACATGGGACCTTCAGGAAAGAGATTTCTCTAAATTGGAAATGCATCTAATCACCTCTGTGTGCTGGCTATGCTTAAAAGGCTTAACCTTTTCACAGTCTATTCCAAGAATGAACTCATTGATAAAATCAGACTACTGTGCTTCTGCAATTGAAGGTTAATACAGAACCACACAGGCAATTTCCTCCTCATTTTAATCTGTGTTCAGAATTGACACTTAGTAATTCAACATAATAAAATGTTGCAAAGGATCAACCACAGATGTGGTAGCTTTGCCCTAGTGATGGCTACCTGCCAATGCAAATCTAAAATAACAAAAGATTTACCATCATCTACAACTATTAAGCCACAGATCTGTGTATTCAACAATGTAAGAAGGCACTAGACAGCTTTCTAAAATTGAAAAATACGGATAATAATTAAAAATAATTTCTATTTTAAAAAGCAAGGAAAAACATACTGAGTATCTTTACAGTATGCTGTATAGAGATACACATTGCAACAGGTCTGGGTTTTGTCCCACAGCCAGCAGAAGTACACTTCACCCATAATTCCACTGAAACCCATGGAGGTTATAGGGGTTTTCAGGTTTTTCTGACTGTAAAAACTGTTTTTAAAAAATTCTTAGATTCAAAAGTTATGCACACTGTAAGAGCAATTCTTAAAAATAAAAAAAAAGGAACAGAGAAAACTCAATCCAGCAAAGAAAAAATACATACCCTGCAGTTACTGTACATACTGTTAGTTCCATTTTAAACAAACATGAAAGACCCCAGGTTATCATTATCTTTCTCCTTCCCCTGGGTCTAGTGCTTAGCACACCAGTGTCTCAGTACTTCAGAAAGGTAAGTTCTTCCACAGCAACCATCCAGAGTTTCCAGCTGCCCTGCAGTACATATTTTCTCTAGTGTACCACATCTAAGATCCCATTGGCTCTGTTATCACAGAATTGAGTGACAAGGGTGATCTTCAAAATACGAAAGCAGTTTCCTGTGATAAGCTGATAAACATTCAAAGTCAATCAATTCAGTAAGGAACCACATCTTCAAGTGTAAAATAGATAATATTTTTGCAAATAAAAGGAAAATTAATGTAATGTTGTTACTCAGAAAAGCATGTGTGTTCTTACTAGACTGAATGGGAAGAAAGTTAAAAATAGGAAGACTCATGTTTCTTTGTACTCCATGAAAAGCTCTCAGATTTTACCTTGTTGTACTCCTAATATCAACCTGTAATAGACTGGGTTTCCTAAATGAAGCATCATTTTACAGTGTTGAAGTTGCATTGTTGAGAATAGCAGGCAGCATCATATCCTTAAACAGGAATAAATTATTTAAGGTCATGGTTTGGATGCTCACAGGGTGTCTTCAATGCCTTAGTGTTTTTTATTTCATCAGAAAAATACCAGAAATTTCCTCTTTTCCTCTCACTGAGAAAAAGTCATATTTGGTGTAATATCTGCTTCAGACCTTTTGCGTAAATTTTCTCTTTTCTGGCATTTGACAGAAGCCTAGAGAAACTGAAACAGAATTTCTCTTGCAGAGTGTGAAGTAAAGGGCTAACTGTAACACAGAATAAAAAAAAATCTCCTAATCACATAAATGTACTAAAATAAAATAATTTTAGTATTAAAATAGTATTCCGTTGAAAATAAGCATAAAATTCTATTACTATACACAAATTTCCCAACATCTTCTTATTGTTTTAATCTCCATTGAAACTCAAAATTATGTAATAGTCTATTTCTTTAAAAGGGGAAATGAAAGAATCATATAATCATAGAATAGTTTATGTGGGAAGGGACCTTAAAGATCATCTAACTTCAAACCCCTGCCATAAGGAGGGACACATTTCCCTAGACCAAGTTGCTCAAACCCTCATCCAACCCAGCCCTGAACACTTGAATCACTTCATGATTCTATGGATCTATGGACTCTTCATCTAAAGAGGAAAGATGAGTAGATCTGAAGAGATCACCTCTGCAACCAGTTACAACTGACCAAGGCAAATACGTTTTTTCCAGTGATATGCATAGAAACTTCTATCCTTCACTCTTGAACTGACAACCTCTCCATAGAGAGTCCCTCAGTTCAGGGTGGTCCAGGATAGCACAACTGCAATAAAGCTTAAGGCTTGTGCCAAGGACAGGCCAGGAATCAAAGCTAAAGGGAGAAACAACTTGTTAGAACAGAATGCAGTAATTCCACTGGGAAATATAGTGACTGATAGAAAGCTTGAGCCTTGCTGAAACAACACTCTGAGTGGTAAAACAGCCTTTACCACCTTTGTCACGATTATCACCCTAGAATCTTTCTGCTGCTCCTCATTTCTATTGCATTTATTCATTTGTCCTACTAGTTAGATTTAGTTTCAAGTTTTATTTTTTGTTAATTTGGTAATGCAAAATAAATATAATGGATTAAAAATAAAAATTATTAATAAACACTGTCTTGCATATGTTTACTTGAGTAGTCACGTTTATTTATAAATGCATGAACCTGGATCTTCTTGAACTTAAACTGATTTTTAAAAATTGACTTTTTATTTCAGTCCCAGTCCATGCAAATGAGAACAAATTCAGACAGCATGCTACCTAACAAGAAATTAATTCAAGCCTTTTTCTGCAACTTTGTATCATAGCAGGTATCCTGATACTCATGATGTTATGCATATGATGCATATAGAATGCCAGAGAAAGAAAAGGATTTTTAAGCAGTCATGAAAACAGTTAAAAATTGTTATTTTATCGTTTACACATTAGGCAACAACCTCTAATGAATGTAGATGGTTGATCTGTCACTATGCACACTGCCTCCATCTCCAAATATGTATTCCTTGAAAAATACAGAGGATATATTTTCATCAATTAACTGGAGAGATTTTTGAGGAACTTATAATAACATCTTCCTTTTTAGCAGCCACCTACATGCCATTCTCCAATGCAAAGAAGAGTAGAAGTAGTATGAGGACATCTTTTTTTAATAAAAGTTTGAAAATGTTTTCCCCATAAATCTTGCCTGACACTTGAATGGGAACAAGCAGAAATATATTTCTGCAGATTTCCTTAAAAAGGCATCACTAAACATTATTTGTTCACATAGAGGGAAAAAAATAACCCCAGTGAATTGCATAAAAGTTATCTTAAAAGCTGTTTTTTTGTAGTCCTTCCCTCTGAGTCTATCTTTCTACCTTTCTTTGGATCCCAAAGGAACATTTTCCCTCCTGTGAGAAGGAAATTCTGTTACCAGGTCAGTGAATTGTAGCTTTCAGTCTGCATTCAGTCATCAGGACATCCTGATGTCACAAGCAAGAGAGGTGAAAGTCTGCTGGCTCAGTAATGGCACGAAGAACACAACTCCTGATCTTTGGTGCTGATGGCAGATCACCATACAGCCATAGGCACAACAACTACCTCCCTCCCTTTCCTCTGCCTCCCCTTTGTAAAATGAGATGCCACTAATATTCATTAGATGCCCATACAAATGTTGAGAGCAAATGCAAATAAACACTATGTGCCCAGAATGAAAATTTGTATTAAACCAATGCCCAGGAAACTGGTTTGTGTTATGTTTATATAAAGCATTTTAGTCATTCCTAATTCACATTAAGCACATCTTTAAAGGATCAGTAATGTCTGGGCTTGGGTAGGAATGGACTTTGGATTATACTTTTTAGAACTGAAAAGAGAAAAGTCGCTTCATGTAGAAAATGGATTTATAGATAGCTAAAGGAGCAAACTGCTTTAGAATTGCATAGTCTAAGAGTTTTAGAAGCCAAGATCAATGTCTGCACTTCTGAGAATAGTTAGCTTAATTTACAGCAAGTATGAACAGAACAACACTTTCAACACGCAACATTCTTTAAAAAAGAAAGAAAGAAAGAAAGAAAGAAAAAGTGACATATCACGTTGTGTTTCCAAGACACTGCAGTTCAGCTGAGTACATCTTGCTCGGCAAATGCAACCCATCACTAGCCTTGACAAGAAATTAATACCAGAGGATTACTTTTTTGTGAAGTGGTGCTGCTAGTTGGAACTGTGGTTCTGTGGCAACTTTCTTTCCTCTTTAAGTTGATATATGATCCTGCTGCAGACAAGGTTAGTTCTCCCGCTCGGCTGAGCAGGCATTATGATTCACAGGGCCAACATCACTCTAAATGAACTCTGATCCAGCAGTGTTACTGGCAGATCTTACAGCATATATTTGTCTCTTTTCCATGTGGTTTGTGCTATAATGTAAATGAATGAAAAAGTAGAACTTCTCCTTAGTCACAGAAACTTAAGCTAGCTCTCAGAAGCATTTTAAGAAATGGAAGTCCGCTGACTTGTCTCTTTAGTATGGGAAGTGATTTTACAAGACAAAATAAGCCTGTATTTCTTGAAAAAAAAAAACAACCAAAAAACAAACTAAACAACTAAGAAGAGAAAGCATTGAAGATGACATTAATATGGACTATGTTGTCTTGCAGCCCATAAATTTAGTCCAAAAGCACTGCGAACAGTTCTTTTCATTTCATCTTAAATAGCCAAGTTCCAAGAACAAACAGAAGCTTAGAACAAACAAAATTATAGGGGTGTCAATCATGCACTTTATCAACATTCTAAAAATTGCCTGTCTCGATGAGAGCTTCTCCTCATCCTTGCTCTGAAAACAGTATGCTTTATTCAAATCTGAAACCACTGAAAAGTACTGTCAAAATTTCTGAGCTCATTAATAAAAAAATTGAAACTGAAGTAATTTTAGTATCTCTAGTGAAAACATTGTAGATTTAGAAGAGTATCTCTGACAGCAGAATATTACTTGATCTGTATTATGCAACCATTGAACAAACAATTGAAGGCTCAAATAAAAAATTTTAAGTGCATATATTTTCCCAAATCACTGCAAACTACAAAATCATTTTTGCAGTCTAAATCAGATGTACAGTTAACATTCTTAAGACACTTTTCCCCTCTAAATAGTTTTTTAACCATAAATAGAGAGTGAACATAACTGTGGCTATGTTAGTTTCTGTGTGACAATTAAACACACCTACTAACACTGATACCTTATATCAATGAAATTGAAGTTATATTATGCCTTAGTGCTCTGGATCACTTACATGCCAGTGTTGTTTGTATACCAAATAGGTAAAATTGTCTGTTTACTGTGCTTGAATGTGTGAAATCAAATTTGTTAGTAGGACTGTGGGGTAGAAATGAATGGATAACAGAAGACTGAGTGGGGAAGTTAAGACCTTGCTGAACACCAACTTCTTTTCCAGAAAACCCAGTGGGTAACAAGGAGGGATGACAAGCAAAAGCAGAGAACTTCATGAACTGCATTGTTAATTTTTATGGTGCTGAGCCCAAATCACATATAAGCCTGTTTACTTCCCATTAGTCAAGGAAGCCTGGAGTGTGAGTTGCAAGCTGACATCAATCCATGCTAAATTTTCACAAATCGTGAGCTGTTATCAAAGCCAGCAGGAACTCAGTACTGAGCCAACAACCAGCCTCAGATTAGCATCATTCCTTGGAAAGATTAAGATTTATTTTATGCCTCAGAATCTTGTTTAAGCTACAAAAGATAACGAAGCTGAGAATTAGGAACTCTTTCTGCCACTCACTTAATCAGTCCTAAAAGGATTTCAGCACCTGTGCAACAGAAAAAAGGAAAGGGAGGGGCAGATGTTGGAATCAGAGTATCTGTCAAACCACAGCAATGACATGCGTTATCTCTGCTTTCCAGCTTGGTGCTCTGTGTCAACAGTAACACCCGCAGAAGAATTCTGGTCATAAAGATGAGTTCTCATATGGGGAAACTGAAAGATGCAGCGGAACACTGGCTACTTTTGCTCTTTTCTGACTGCATGATTTGGGAATGGGAGTGTTTAGGCTCACAGCGTCAACTTCTCAACACAGCTGGAAATCAATCCAAAATAATTTGTGTAGAAAGGTTAAATGTTGAGAGGTAAAAAAGTCCCATGTTTTCTAAAACAGATATTCCTTTTGGATTTGGAGTTATTTCCCTCCATTTTGAAATATTCAGCCTTTGGATTGAAGACTTTGTCTATCATGGTGGGATACTCTAGGGAGTATCTGAGAGGAAGAAGAATCTCAGTTCAGGAATTTGATATATTTAATCCCAGGAGAGCTTTTATTGTATTTAGCGTGTTGGGATCAAAAGCAATAAAAAAACGTTTTCAATGTTATTGGTTTGCTTCCAGGAACCTGTTTCACACCCTTCTGAATTTCTTACTGGAATGAATAAGAACGGCAGCTCAAAGTTTCCCAAGCTAGGCACTAACCTCTAGATGTCCTTTTCAGCAGAGGAAAATAGCAAATAAAATTAATTTGTCTAAATAACCTATCATACTCCCACGTAGCTAACAGGTAGGTCAATAATATTAGCTACATAATAATGTGCAGATCTCCAAATCTCATGCTTAGAATTAAGAACATGCAACAATTCAGGCTGAAGGGGATCTAATTACCAAGGGATGGGAAACTTAAAATACATCGGTATAGCCTAACACATTAAATTAAAAAATCACTGATTTCTAACAGCTGGGGATCAGGTCCCTTTAAAATCCCAAAGTCCTTAGAAGAAAAAAAATAAAGAAAAATGGTGACAACCCCTTTGCTGCAGTTCAATGGCAAACAAGACTTTAGTACTGTAGTATCAGAGTGTAACTATTGAAAACACCCTAACATATCTGTCTCAAAGAGGGCAAAAGTTTATCTACACTGCAAATTTGACAATGTATTAGCTATTACAGCTACAGCATCCACTTGGGGCATCTTGTGCATTATCAAACATTGATTCCCTTTACCCTCTGATTTCAGTACAACATAAAAATAAGCCTTGCCAATTCCTCAACTGCTTCTTAGACAGACTCAAAACTAGCTAATTTTAATAAACAAGACATTAATTTATGTTTTTAAACAATACATTATATTTATTAGACAGGCTACCTATGCAATTAGGGTGGTTTTTTTTTCCAGTTTTAAGAATAAACAAAGCACAGTCTTTCTAGAAATAAATACTTTTAGTTTTTCTATGAAATTAAATGCCTGTAAAGATTTTCAAAAAAGCCAAAGTTCAGCATATGAAATAACTTTCAGGCACATAAATTAATTATGTTTCTAGAGAGGGCAAAATATGAGAAAAATGCAGGAAACCCTTCACTAAGAAGGTTGTCCAAGTTGAACTGAAGTACTCTTTTAGTTGTCCTCCTCATGCTGTAACTCAGAGACTGAGAAGTGAAAGCTTGCAGTATATAAGGGGGGGAGAAATTATTTCCAGAGTTAAGGGCTATGTCAGATCACCACCAGTTGCTCAGCAGGCATGTTGGTTTCCTACTACAGTTTAAACAGAAGTCAAAACAGTAGAGCCAAAATTTCACTGATACTTAGCCAAAAACCTGACCATTTAATTATTTTGGGGGGAGCAGTTCTGCATGCCCTCAGTCTAAATGTGTTACAGTTAGTAACTCACAACACAAAGCAGCTGACCCTTCCTTAGAGATTTATGGGTTCACAACAGACTCACCAGAGACTGTAATTTTGTCTCAAGATCCCTTCTTGGGTTGCCCAGAACATCTACTTCAGTTTAATCACTTTTGAACCTCCATCAGTTCTGCAATGACTGACCAGAAACTGATTTTAAGCTCTGGTAGTAGGAATCTTCTTAGAAATCATTGTATGTTGGGAACAGCTGAGATTTGCATATAAGATGAAGATTGAGGTATAGATGGACACCATATGAATTTATGACTCATTAAAATCATACACACAGTGAAAAAAAACCCTCTGCTTTCACTGATAGGCAAGTAAAGAACAATAAGGGTCTAAAACTTAATGGTGAAATGGGAAACAACAAAGACAGAGAACACAAACTGTGTATAGTTAAACATGTGACAGCCCATAAACTGAACTGTATTTACTAGGAAACTGAAATGAGTATCATATGCATTTCATTATAATATCATTTGTTAGACATAGCCTCAAGGCTAAAAGAAAGAGGAAAAAATGGTGTAAGTATACCAAAAATGTTTTGATTTTAAGGTCTAAGCTTTCCTGTAGATTGGTATCTATCCTTCCACATCACTTAAATTGCTGGTTTGTTTTGTCTGGGGGTCTTTTTGGTGGTTTTGTTTGTTTGGTTTGGTTTGGGTTTTGGTTTGTTTGTTTTGTGGGTTGTTTTTGTCAATTTTGTTTGTTGGGATTTTTGGAGGGTTTTGTTTGTTTGTTTTTTTGGTTTGGTTTGGTTTGTTTTGTTTAATTTTGTTTTATTTTTAATAGACCAATTTGTTCAGCGAATATTATAGGGGAAAAAACCCTACATAATTTTATATAATTTTTCCCTGTGCATGTACTTCCTGCATAGCAGTGCTTTGTTCTGAATCTGTGACTAAAACGGTGTGCATAACAGCAGTGAATAAATTCCTCTTTTTGCTTTACTTGAGTGAGCAGCTTTTACTCCACCTATTAAACTGATGGTATCTTGACCCATGGTTCTTCTTGCCATCTTTCTGTGTTTTCCATTCCACAGCAAAGGGGAGAAAGCAAGTGCTTGTGCTGGTGCGTGGCTGCCAGCTGGGGACACAGAACACAACAGAGCATTACCACAAAATGTGCTTTAAAACGTAAGCATCCTCTGGCAAAAGCAAAGCTACCAGGAAGAATGGAGGCAAACCATTCTTAACCAGCCTTAACAATGAGAGAAATAAGGAGACTTTCCTTAGGAACTAAAGCAGTTGAAGGGAGTTTGTTGCAAACCAGAAAACTTCTTGTCGTTTGCCCTCTGGACTTACTTGCTTGTCTTTCTTTCACTGTTTAACTTTATATACTCTACTAACACTGGATGTAAAATAATTAAAAATAAAGCATAAAGATTGCTGAAGACTCACAGAAGTGAGTAAGAAACTAGCTAAACGATGTGTAGGCAAACTTTGCAATGTCATTCAGGAAAGCAGAAGTCCTCATGGCTAAGTCTTATACATAATGCTTCTATTAAATGGCTTTAGCTCAGCGAGTAGACTTGCTATGATGAAAATGGATGATCCCATGAAGCTGGGAGACATCAATATAAAGGAGGAACAGAATATTATCCACGAAAAATTAGGTGGCTTTGAGGTTTGTAATTGAAATGGAATGAAGTATAATAGAACAAGGGCAAGGGGCCATTAACATGAATCCAGGATACAGAATGAGTACATCAGTTAAAAATGATTAAAAGGCCTGGCTGTATTTATTGATCACAGGCTGACTATAAATCACTGGCATGATGCTCCTCTGACAAAGGCAAATGCAATTTTAAGACATATTGGGAGAAGTATTTTTATAGAAGAGGACAGCTATTAACACCTTTTTACAAAATCCCTTGTGTGGGAGAGTCTTCATCTGAAACATGTAATCTGATGCGAATTACCCATATTAAAAAAAAATAAAATTAAATTAATTCATACCAGAAAACATGTGGAAGCAAGTTCCAATTATGACTAGAAAAACAAATTGCTTATGTTATAAAAGAAGTGATGAGAAGAAAAAAGGTTTGCTTAGCCCAGTAAAACAAGTTCGGAAATGTAGCATTGTTATTCTTTAGAAGTGAATGGTTAGATAATCTCAATGAAGGGAAAGAAAGTAGGAGAAAAATACTGACATAAGAACAGAAGCTTATAAAGTGGGAATAAGTAAAATGAGGCTGAAAACATGAAGACAGTGGCTAATGAATCAAGGCTCTGAAATAGCCTTTCTAGAGGACAGTAGGAAGCAGCAAAAACCAGTTTTCTAATGTGAATTGCAAAACATGTAGATCTTATTTTTGTGTATTTCTCTATGACAGCAGAGGTTCATTTACTGTCCCTTATGTTTTCTACACCCCTTCTTCTAAGAAGTGCTTGGTTTCCACTTCTAGTTGGTCTACTATGCCACGTCATGATCTGAAATGTTATTATTCCCATTCTGAATCTACAGCATTATACAGGAACATAGGATTTGTTAATATCCCTAATATTTTAATAGAAAAGAACTAATTTATTTTCTTATCTGCATTTCACCATCAAATCTTAACTATAGCTGTTATATAACATAAAAGGAAGGGTGATTTTTAAAATAAGTCTAATATAATTTATGTATTTCTACTAACTAAACTTGGCAGCACGCTTTTTTGAAGAAAGGAGAGGGCAAAGAAAGGGAAATTAGTATGAGAAATCGTTTGAGGCAAGCCATTATTAAATGAAAATAACCACAAGCTATTCAGAGACATTTTGCTAAGACCTAACCAGCACACCAATCCAGTCCTGCAGAAATACAAAGATCATTTATCTACTTATAGTTGCGTGTCAGATAAGTTGCACATGAGTTTTCTAACACATTCAAAAAAATCAGTAGAGCAAATTCCTCAGCTTGACTTTATTCATGTCGATCTGATTAAACATTCCTATCTCAGACAAAATATAGTCTGCATTTGACAGAACTGGTGCAAAAGATGAGAGCCTGAAGCATGTAATTAAGGCTAGCACCAGGTATTTCCAGCTCCTATTATCAGTTTAGGAGACAGCTGTTAACACTAAGCAAATTTTTACTTAAAGGTATCAAAAAGGAAAAGCAGGAAAAAAGCCTACACACATGCACCTGAATATTTTCAAAAATACATCATCTACCCCTACACCCAAACACTCCAAACAACAACACTACCCACAAAACAGACCATGATGGTAGTAAAGGAGTAATTGAGCTGCCAGAACATAGAAATTGTGAGTTTGCACTAACCAGGAAAAATATGGTGTATTTGCTCTAGACTCTCTTCACTTTTGTCAGAGAACTTCAGTGCACTCTACCAAAAATATTAAATTTATAATCACTAGATACAACATAGCTGATACAGTAAAATCTTACAGTGGGCAACAAATTACTTGAGCGGTAATTTCAGCAGTTATCTAGAAAGTATCTATTAGATGTATTCTCAATCCTCATTAATTCCAATTCAATAGACTGGTGGTAAAAGTGACATAAAAATAATAAAGCACATAAAATACAGAGTCAAACTCTGACCCTTAATGCTGCAAAATTGCAAAGCAACATCATACTAATGTGTTGAAAAATTAATACACAAATGCTTGTGTTTACTGGCTCTAAGAGGCACCAGAGCTTTGTGGTTATACTCAATTTAAGATTAAAAAACCCCATAAATTACATTCCTGCTGGATACCACCAATCCATGAGAAAGAATAATGGTGCAAGAAGATGCCATTACAGGAGAAACAAAGGCTGCAGATCCCTTTTCCAACCTTCAGAAGAGCAATGTATAAAATGCCTCATTTCCTTAGAGGCATCTCACATAGCCTATGGTTTATGGTTTTATGAAGAACTGAAAAGAGTCATTGCCTACTACCTGACAATTAGATCTAAGTTGTCATGGTATTCAAAGATTTGAGGTAGAAAAGATTGATTGTGTGGAATAAACAGTCCCAGTGGTCTTTGCACAGCTTGTATCACCATAAATATCATCAATGTATCCCTTCAATTTGAAATACAACATGGCAGTATTTCCTCATTTTTAAATTAGAAAAGAAATTCAATTTTCAGGATTTTGTGAGGGCTTATTCTTAATAACATCCATTTTTAACAGTGACAGCTGTATAAATACTTTTTGGTCAAAGCTTTGTAAGATGCTAGAAAAAATTTGCAAAAATTATTTGATTCGGTTTGTCTGTCCCGCAAATACTGTGATAAATTCACACTGAAAATCTTGCAGACAAAAAGTACAGCCTTTCCCTGACAAATCAAATCAAATCACGCAACAGAAGTGTTCTAAGCTTCCGTCAGCTGTTGCAAGCTACAAACTGGGTAGGCAAGTGTATGTCAACTTGTTTCTATTACTTTGAGCTTTTGGAGGAAAACAAGAGAAACAAAGAGTGCATCTACATTCTAACTGTTTTGTTCAGGAGTGGTTTTTTGCAGACAATATCCTTATCATCCTAGTTCCCATGATGTAAAGCCTGAAGCCTCACAGGAAGTGTGAACAGGAACCATTCAAAGGAACCAGCCCTGGAAATTCCAATCTCTGACGACACCTAATGCATCCTATTCTGTAACTGGGAGTGGTCCATGGGATCAGGTCAGAGCCTAACCCAAAGTACAGCTCCCAGAATCCCAGAATTGTTAGGGTTGGAAGGGACGTCTGGAGTTCATCCAGTCCAACCCCACTGCCCAGGCAGTGTCACACAGGAACTCATCCAGGAGGGTTTGGAATGTCTCCAGAAAGGGAGACGTCCACGACCTTTCTGGGCAGCCTGTTTCAGAGCTTTGCCACTGTCAATGGAAAGAAGTTCTTCCTTGAACATTGAGGAGGAACTTCTTGTGTTTAGTTTATGGCTATTATTTTAATTTATGGCCATTGCTCCTTGTTCAGTCACTAAGCACCAGCAAAAAGAGTCTGGCACCATCCTCTTAGCACCTGCCTTAGAGATATTTATATGCACTAATGAAGGGTCAGCTTCCACAGTCTCTCCTCATAAAAGAGAAGCTCCAAATCCTTGATCATCTTTGTTGCCTCTGCTGGACCCTCTCCAGTAGAGCCTTATCTTGTACTGAGGAGCCCAGAACTGGGCACAGCACTCAAGATGTGGCCTCACCAGGGCTGAGCAGAGGGGCAGGATCACCTCCCTCAACCTGCTGGGCACAATCTTCCTGATGCACCCCAGGATACCACTGGCCCTCCTGGCCACAAGGGCACTGCCTGCTTATGCACAATTTGTCACCCAGTCTTGGTGACTCCCAGGCTCTTCCCTGCAGAGTTGCTCTCCAGCAGGTCAGCCCCNCAGTCCAACCCCACTGCCCAGGCAGTGTCACACAGGAACTCATCCAGGAGGGTTTGGAATGTCTCCAGAAAGGGAGACGTCCACGACCTTCCTGGGCAGCCTGTTTCAGAGCTTTGCCACTGTCAATGGAAAGAAGTTCTTCCTTGAACATTGAGGAGGAACTTCTTGTGTTTAGTTTATGGCTATTATTTTAATTTATGGCCATTGCTCCTTGTTCAGTCACTAAGCACCAGCAAAAAGAGTCTGGCACCATCCTCTTAGCACCTGCCTTAGAGATATTTATATGCACTAATGAAGGGTCAGCTTCCACAGTCTCTCCTCATAAAAGAGAAGCTCCAAATCCTTGATCATCTTTGTTGCCTCTGCTGGACCCTCTCCAGTAGAGCCTTATCTTGTACTGAGGAGCCCAGAACTGGGCACAGCACTCAAGATGTGGCCTCACCAGGGCTGAGCAGAGGGGCAGGATCACCTCCCTCAACCTGCTGGGCACAATCTTCCTGATGCACCCCAGGATACCACTGGCCCTCCTGGCCACAAGGGCACTGCCTGCTTATGCACAATTTGTCACCCAGTCTTGGTGACTCCCAGGCTCTTCCCTGCAGAGTTGCTCTCCAGCAGGTCAGCCCCCAACCTGTGCTGATACTTGGGGTCATTCTTGTCCAGGTGCAGAACCCTACACTTGCTCTCATCAGTTTTTTCTCCGCCCAATTCTTCAGCTTATCAAGATCCTACTGAGTGACAACCCAGCCTTCAGGTGTATCAGCCTCTCCCCCCCAGTTTCATATCATCAGCTGACTTGCTGCTGGTACATTCTATCCCTTCATCCAGGTCATTGATAAATGAGTTCAGTAAGACTGGAGCCAGTATTGGTCCCCATGGAATGCCACTGACTACAGGCCGTCAGCTGATCACAACCCTCTGAGATCTGCATTCAGCCAGTTCTTGATCCACCTCACTGTCCCTTCATCTGACCCACTTTTCCTGAGCTTACCTACAAAGGGGTTATGGGAGACAGTGTCTAAAGCCTTAGGAAGTTGAGCCCTATCTATTGAGGTAAATAACATCCACTGCTCTCCCCTCATTGACCCATCTTGACATGTGATCATAGAAGGCTATCACATTGCTCATGTGTGATTTCCCTTGGTGAACCCATGCTGACTACTCCTGATGAACTCCTTTTCTTCTCCATGCTTGGTGATGACCTCCAGAATGACCTGTTCCATGACCTTTCCAGACATAGAGGTGAGGCTGATAGTTTCCCAGGTCCTTCTTCTTGCCCTTCTTGAAAACAGGAGTAACATTGGCCTTCCTCTTGTCACCTAGCACGTCTCCCATATATACAAATGCTGTGTCCTGAGAGCCTACTGATTTTCTCTAAAAATCCACTCTTGCTGGATACAGCTACTTACTAACGTAAAAGTAGATAAAGTTAAACAGAGTAAGACCAGGGAGAAATAAGACCGTAAGCTGTAAAACTTCACACACTGAAGTGATGCAGAATTGGAAATATTTGTGATAGAGAATGTATGAAGTCAGTGGATCTGTGCTTGCCCCTATAACTCTCTTAGAATCAGAGGGAATAGTTATAATATTCAAAAATACTCAAAACTTTGCCATTCACATAAGCAGTTATTTGGTACAAATTCTGAAGGAGAAGGGGTCCAAACCTTAGTTCAGTTTATTTCAGTACAGGGGTCACATGTACAGCATGACTGATCAAATTTACATCCTTGATTGATGTTTTTTAAAGTGTGTCTGAAATTACAAAAATCTGCAAAGCTGAAATTGTTTTTTTATTGTAGTTAACTATTTCAAAACCACACCTGATCATTATTTTCTCTTACTTAAAAAAAAGTGAGAACTTCATTTTATAACTCAACAGCAGCCTAAATGTCTTTCAACTATTCAATACTTCAGTATGAAATGAGTATGAAGCACACACTGAACTGCAGTTAAGAAATTACGTTGAACAGGAATGTATAATCAAATTTCCTCAACAAAGGAAGTTAGATAGTTCAGCTGTTTTTTCTAGGGCTGGGGGAAAACCCCACAAAAATAAAACAAACAAACTAACAAAAACAAACAGAAAAAACCCAACAAACCTACAAACACAATTTTTATAAAATGAAGTTAATTTCAAATCTGTATAGATTCATATAGAACAGGGCTAATCTGATAGATTTATCATCCACTGTTTCCCACATTAAATCTTTACAACCAACTAATCTTAGATAGGAGTTTCAGACTTTGTGCTTAAAACTTGGATTTATTATGCAGGACTCCACTTTCAGCAATGAAAGACAAGCATATGCAGCTCAGACAGAGGAAAAAATATCTTGACAAAAAGGAGATACAAAGGACAAATGATGAGATATGTTTAAGAAAACTTGTCACTCCCCCCTCTTATCTACATTTATACTTGGATATCAAAGCTCACATTTCTGACTCTTCCCTCAAATTCTTGCCATATTCAACTCGAAATCATTCAGAGAATAGAAGGTCAAAACTGATTTCTTTTACCTATGTTTATAGTATGTCACTTAGTCATCATCTCTCTCCAGAAGGGCAATGCAAAACCAGAAAACACAACCTCTTTTGAAGAATCCCTGATAAGTAAAGATTTTATTTTAGATGCAAATTCAATAATCATTTTAGGTGCGAAAGAATTTTACTGGAGTAAAAAGAGTCTGAAATTCAATAAGAAAAAGTGCTCTCTTAGGTCACCAGATGTTTCATGCAGCAATTGCTCTCACTGCCATGTAATCCTGAATATTACAGTGCTGACAGAAAAAGGAAAGAAAATATCGCTACCATATGAGGACACATTTCTCTGAGTCTCTTACACAAAGAAGACAAAGTGACTAAATATGCAGGTTTTTTTATGCAGTTCCTTTTTAGATTATACCTGAGATTGGTTTGTCTGTCACTCAAGCTGTAACTAATTTGTAGTTATTGACTGTTGCTCAGTTGCAAAAGAGATCACCTTCTTGAAGTTCCTTTTTCTTCCCATCATTCTCACGTTACATTTTCTGCCATCTACTTGCGTTGTGCTGTCTTATACTATTCAGCAAAACTAAATCTCAACGTGAAACTATGCTAAATTACTCAGATAAAACTGTCCTTGCCCTTTTTTTCTGCTATAATCATGAAAATGGAGGGAAAACACAAACACCCAGGGCTATTCATGTATTCAAATCAAAGCCCTTATTATGCAAACACATCCCTAGGCAAAGCACAGCACAAACAATTCAAAGACAGGGATCCTCCAAAGAGGAAATGAAAAAGGATTCTGATGAATTTAAAAATTCAGAGTTGTTTATTCAAAATAGTTGGGTCATTTTGTATTCTGCTCCACATTCTGAAGCTGATATTAAGCATATATTGTGAATAGACTTGAGGACATATTTATAGTAGCTTGCTAAGGAAACAGATGTAAATCTGACAAAAATCAAGGGAAGGAAGAATGGGCCTAGAGAGGGGTAGAACAACCTGCTATGGAATGTTACAGAAAACATCCAATCTATCAAACTATCAGCAGGGAGACTGGCAGCATCCTGAAAAATGAAAAGAAAAAAATTCAATGCTTAAGACTTCTGAAGAGCT
Source organism: Pardalotus punctatus (assembly GCA_013400915.1). Lineage (NCBI taxonomy): Eukaryota > Metazoa > Chordata > Aves > Passeriformes > Pardalotidae > Pardalotus > Pardalotus punctatus. The sequence goes on along the minus strand of VZTX01001453.1, from coordinate 194,285 downwards.
TTTCAATGCTGCTATAGTATTTTTAGGCTGGAATATAATGGGAACAGATAAATCACCTCATGTTTCATGCTGTTGCCCGTATATGGGCTAGAAAAGCATGACCCAGGGCTATGACTTGCAGACTTTGTCATCCCTCCATATTTCTGGGCTTTCAGGTGCTCCTCAGGACCTTTTGTTCAATTCATACTGAGATTAGCTAGAGCTACCACAGGGAAAGACTATTGTTTTTCAGGTAATTGTGACACTTCTGAGGACAAACAAGACCAAATTAAGGCAGGATGATTATGTTGTCTAGTTCCCTGCTTTCCTAGAGCTGTTTGCTGTGTCCTCTGGCACTCATCAGACTCCCAGAGCAATCTCATGGGTAGTCAACCAATAAGACAAGTGCAGCAGTTATCTGACACAAGTAGATACTTGGGAGCTTACTGGAATTCAGTTATTTGGCCAGCTATTTGCCTCCAATATACTGGGAGACAACTGGAGCTACCGTTCCAAGGAAGAAATGCTGGAAAGATGGCTGAAATATTCTTTTCAGCCCACACAGTTCTTTGGGCTGGTAAAGATGACCTGGTTGGTAACCTTAAGAAGAGTGCAACAGCTTTTGTTATGACACACAACGAATTATGTATAAAAATCAGTTCTGGGTTGTTCTAGATTCCGCTTCCTGCTTCCCTTGGCAGTTCAAAGGAAGTAGAGTTGTCAGGTAACTTGCTCTCCAGTGGGTACATGCTGTAAGGGCAAGCTGGGGACCACAGGGGACTGACCATCTGCAAAGATGTACTTGGGACTCTACATTTCCTCAGCTGAGAGTGGCAAAGTATGTTGGATTTTGCATATGGCTACACACAGATAAAACTACCATCTCAAACACAAGAAAAATATCAGTACTATTCTGGATGCCTAGGAAAATGCAGGTAACATGATCCTTAGTTACAATCTAGGGCTGACTCTGAGAATGAAACTTATGGAAGGACTTCCCAGGGACTAGTAGTAGATTTATAGAATAATATCATAGAATAATTTGGATTGGAAGGAATTTTTAAAAGTCATCTACTCAAACCGCCTGGAATGAACACGTCCAGTGATGGGACATCTACCACCTCTCTGGGCAACCTCTTCCAGTGTCTCAATACTCTCATCATAAAAAATTTCTTCCTTTTATCTAATTTGAAGCTACCCTTTCTTAGTTTAAAACCATTATCTGTTTTCCTATTGTTACAGACTCTGCTAAAAAGTTTGTTCCCATCTTTCTTATAAGCCCCGTTTAAGTACTGAAAGGCTGCAATAAGGTCTTCCCTTACTTTTCATCTTTTCATCTCCANAGTGGCAAAGTATGTTGGATTTTGCATATGGCTACACACAGATAAAACTACCATCTCAAACACAAGAAAAATATCAGTACTATTCTGGATGCCTAGGAAAATGCAGGTAACATGATCCTTAGTTACAATCTAGGGCTGACTCTGAGAATGAAACTTATGGAAGGACTTCCCAGGGACTAGTAGTAGATTTATAGAATAATATCATAGAATAATTTGGATTGGAAGGAATTTTTAAAAGTCATCTACTCAAACCGCCTGGAATGAACACATCCAGTGATGGGACATCTACCACCTCTCTGGGCAACCTCTTCCAGTGTCTCAATACTCTCATCATAAAAAATTTCTTCCTTTTATCTAATTTGAAGCTACCCTTTCTTCGTTTAAAACCATTATCTGTTTTCCTATTGTTACAGACTCTGCTAAAAAGTTTGTTCCCATCTTTCTGATAAGCCCCGTTTAAGTACTGAAAGGCTGCAATAAGGTCTTCCCTTACTTTTCATCTTTTCATCTCCAGGCTGAACAACCTCAACTTTCTCAGCCTTTCCTCACAGGAGGAGTGTTTCAGGCCTCTGATTATTTCTTTGTCCCTCCTCTGGACCCAATCCAACAGGTCTATGCCTGGCATCTTAAGGTAAAGCACAAATCTGAATTGCCAGAAAGAACAAACATAGGAGAGACATATTAGCAGTATAAAGGACAAATTCACCTGAGAAGGAAGGTGTGGTACTAAGCAGTCATAATCTCCTTGTGCTGTGCAAACCTCTGCAGTCTCACCGTCAGTACTGAACATCATTATAACGCAAGTAACTCCAAAAGTAGAGGATAAATTTGTGACTCGGTATTTTGCTCATGAAAAATGGCAAGTCATGGTCTTATTAGTCTTGATGTAAAATTATAATAATGTCATTGATTAAAGTAGAATTTGCTGGATTAAAACCAGCATAAGAGTATAATTTGTATTGTGTTGATCAGTTGATTGCACACCATGTGTAATTACCCACTGAGCTGCAGTTACCACCTTCTTGAGTTTCAGATGCATTCCGTGAAGAATCTGATTATGAAGTACTGTTTTAAAACTGCAGCAATGTTATCTGTGGATAAGTCTCTGGACTTACTCTTAGAAAAAAAGATGCAATTTTACTGTTCCCCTTTACATGAAGCTAATAATAAGTTTGTTGGCAATCAGCTCATGTTGTTGAACTATAAACATCAGAACAAAACACAGGCTGAAATTGCTACATGCCCAGAGTAGAGGTACAGCAGGTAAACTAGACCAGCTCACATTCAGCCTTGGAAATCAAAGCACTATTAAGAAATCAGGTAAGAAAAAATACATTTTTATGACCTATTTAAATTTTCCCACTGAAATTTTATTATGTTAGAAGACCACTGTTCCTCCAGCAGTGATAGTACAGCTTGCTTGGTAGATAAAGCTGGAGATTCAAGCTAAGAAATATTTGCTGCATAGAGAAGTCTGAGCCGGTGACTACTAGGTTTCACACCAGCAGAAAATGCTTTATTGCCATTTTTATTTGCTTTCATCATGAGTTTCTACAATCTATATGATACTTACTTGATGTTTTAGTAAAAATTATTTCATACAACAGATTCTCCCCCAACATTAAATAGTAACGATAATATTAAAATGATTAAATAATCTGATTTGTAAATAATACCATTCTTCTAAATGCTGAATAAATAGCAGAAATTTAAGACTGAGGGTAAAGAAATACAGGGGAACTTTGTACTGTTGAAAAAGTTACAAAAAACAAGGAAGGAGAGCATGAAATTCCATTTGTCCACAACTCAATTTAAGATGATATTAAGCATCAATAAACAAAGTGATACAGAGTTTATAAGAAATTGCACAAAAAGGAGATAAAGAAATATATCATGTGCCTAGCCTGTTTAACTTGAGGTTGTTTTTCCCTTAAAGAAAGCATGTGCAAAACCGAAGAGAATCAGAATTTGTTAGGGGAAATGTATAGCAACTTCCAATGTCCATTATTAAGACAATTATTATTTGTCTAGAGAGATGGTAGATCTTAATTACATAATGCCTGTTACCCAGTTTTAGGATGCTTTAGATGCACCCTATTGTGTACCTGACAAATAAAATGATCTGTGAGGCACACAATCAACACTGGGCACCCCATGCAAATCACCTAGAGAGGAATGCACGTTGCAATGATCCTTTCGGTACTTAACTGCAACACCTTTGAAAACAAATCAATTGTATTGGGTTTTTTTTTTTCATTATAAAACAAGGGGAACATATTTTTTTGGAAAAAAAAATCAAGTTGGATTAAAGCAATTTCTAAGTCTAATATACTAAACAATACTTGATACACTGTCACTGGTGGTCAATCACAGCAATCTAATGAGTCCAGTAAGAGAATTTTTAATGACTGTTCAAAGCACACGAAAGCTAACATTCCTGGATGCCAATTGCAGTTGACCAGATACACACCAATATCATCTGTGGTTTTGGCAGGAGAATTGCTGAAGAGCTGCCTGCCATTAAGCACATATCTGGGAGATTAAATAATTAGCAACATTAGGAATTCTGAAAAGACTCTATGATCACACATAAAGATTTCACTCAGAGCATTGCCCCAGCCTGAGGGTCACATGAGAACAGACATAGCTGAAGTTTCAGTGGAAGAATAAAGTGACAAGTTTTTCCATTTCTAAGTTGACATTCAAACTAGTCATGCACATATTCATATATTATTTCATTCATCACAGATGAGTGAAAAGTTAGAGGACTAAATCATAGAGAATGGAAATTGTCCCATCATCTTCAATATGGCAACAACTTAGTCCATCTAAAATAGTACTTGTTTTTACAGCTGCATTTTGAATACAGGTTTACATTTACAAAGCCAAAAGAAAGCTAAAATAATATGATTATCAAGTTGTACAGTCAAACTCAGAAGAGGTTAAACTCCATCATTGTTAGGGTACTCTACTCAACCATGAATTCACTTCACTTGTGTATATAAATTATGCAATTTCTAATTGACTGCCTTTGCTCCCTCTCCCTCCCAGAAACCCTGTACCATTGATACATGTAATAAATGAAAAATTATTAATGAACAGCTGGTCAATATTTGCGGCAAACTGTTAAAACCTATGGCAAACCTATTAAATCTGTTCATTTGTCTTGAAATTTCTATGGCACTTCTCAGAACAGAGGACTGCTTTACAAAACTTAATCAATCTTTGAAACAGCCAGCAAAATGAAAGATGATATCACTCCATTTTACAAATAGTTGACTGAGGCATAGACAGACTAAGGAAAAAAATCCTATTAATTTTCACACCTAACTTGATAACTCTAGTAAATGATTTTTCAGAAGGTGATTGCTGTGCAGTACTTCATCCATTCAAACTAGCATTCCCATTGGCTTCAGGTATAAGTGCTCAGAATTTCTGCCAGACATTTCTACAGAAATTTCTAGCTCTTACTCTGAAAAATGAGAATTGCATTTATTAACCATTTGTAAGAAGTATGGCTTGAATAACTACCTAGCGTTGCAAAGGAGTACAAAGGCAATAAGAAAATCCTCAGGGCAATAATTAGATCTGGTATCCACCCTTCTGTCCACTTTCAAGAAAGACAGAAGTTCTATAACAATGGCTCTCTTTTACTTGTATCATAGAATGACTGTAACACCACTTTGCAGAAGGGCTGTTTTTAATTGTTCAGAACAACAGAAGAAAACAAAATAACTGACCAATCAAAAATCTGCCTTAGGGTGACTAGGTGGGAATACTCACATTACGTATACAACAAATTTGTTGATTAGATGTCTTGCCAAAGAGAAGTTCAGGCAAGTCAGAAAAAAGACAATACAATGAACCTAAAGACCTTCCAAGTGTCCAAACTTTCACTAAAATACATATGGTGATGCAGAATGATTGTATTTTGACAAATAAAAATGTGGCAAAGAGGATATAGCTATTTGCCCTATAAAATGTACTGAAAATATAGCAGAAGGATCAGAAAATCAAAGGCTGCCTTCAGTGGAGGTTTCCTGACAACAGAGGAACCATAAGTCTCTGAAGTCTCATAGTCCATTCAGAGCTCAGAAAGAAAGGAACTGGATACAATCCTCCTGTACATTCACCACAATTCTGCCCTTGCCTTCCTACTCCTAATTTATCTGAATGCACCTTGCAGGCTCCCTCAGCAGGTAATCTGCACATCCTCAGCTACCTGTTTTCCCAATCAGTTGTCAAACAACTGCCCCTTATCTTTATTCCCAGCTAGTTTATCCCTAGCTTTAGCCCCAAAATGCCTGCTCTTCCTCATTTCTTCTTCACTTAAATACTTGAGCTCTTTAAATTATCTTCTCTAGCCAGTCTGTTTTACTTCTATATCTGGTCCAGATCTCCTGTCCTGAATGTCCCTCTCAACTCAGTTTTCTGTCCCTTTTGCTTTTAATCAACAAGCTTGCGGCTCTCTGCACACATCCACATTGTGTTTGAGCAGTGCTGAAAGCATCGGAAAGTTCTAGTACACTCAAGGGGAATCAAATGGTCACAGAAGGAGTTACTATTACTCACCTTTGTTAATTTATTCTCCTCCTTCTTCATATTTTAGGATATTTTGAGGATATTTACCTTATTTTAGGATATTTCAAACTGAAATAAATATCTTCCCCACTTCAATATCCCTGTGAGGCACTGTTCTTAGCTTCCTGTTCTCTAAGTATGTAGTTCATAACTCTTGTGTTTCAGGGGCATATACAAAAGAACCAATGTTACTTTATTTTTTTTTTTATGCTTTATAAAAGATCATATTTGGGAAGGTAGATGAATGGATAATGATTTTACATTTGTGGCAAATACTTACTTTACTCAATCCAGTTAAACTTAAGTAATCGCTCCTGTTTTTACAGGCCCCCATTAATAACAGCTCCTAGCTAATGAAGTTAAAGAAATACATAAGATGTACAATAAACAATTAATATATTGACTCCTTTAAAATCCAGAGGAAAAAAATATCTTTCAAAAAGCGCCTGACATTTCTAATTTATGTTAGTTCTTCCTATTTGTAATAACATAATTTGTAAGGAGACTACATTAAAGCATTACTGGAGCACATAACTGGAGGATAAGTTAATTAGGTGTTTTGTTTTCATAAAATATGCTTTTCAAAGAGTCTCTTATTTACCTGTTTAAACACCATTAAATACAAGAAAGAAGTCTATCAAAAGGAAAGCTAACAATAAATGAAAAAAGGGAGAAAGACAGCACGTTCTGAACGAAAAAAATGGAAAATTCCTAAGCACTGATGACAGTTGCATCCAGGTGAGAACTGTCTTTCTTTTAATGTCACAGTGGGACTAAAAGCACTCTGCAATTCCTGAGTTCAAAAAAAGAAAACAAAAAACAGCATAAGTAACAAGATTAAGACACAGTATTTAATGCAGCTTAATGTAATTAATAGAAATTTTAGGACTGCAATGCCTCACCACCATTACACTTGCGTGTTTTACTTAGAAGAAAGTGAAGGAAGCCAAATATTATAAAGGGATGAACTCAGAGGGGTTAAAGAGAGAGTGAAGTCTTGGCTGTTGTGCAGACAAGAGAAATAGGATGCATCATCCTACAGACAGCAGATACACTGTGTGGACAGTGCAGAGTGAGAGACTTAAGACTTTTACAAGCTTCTTACCTCCAGAAGCAATGAGGTAGGTTAGGGACATTGTGGGAATGCCGTCTTCCACACAAGCAATGTGCACTTTAAACTTAGAGGGTGCCTGTCAATGAATTTGCTCTCAGGCTGGGAATGTCACTGTTCCACACCATCTTCTCCTGTCACTCCACCCCTGCCAGTATGAAGCACTCAGTAACAGCCATAATTTTGCATTCTGTATTCTTTATCAGCACATAGTCTTTCTCATATAATAGCAACACGAAAAAGAAAAGTAACCAACCAACCTTTTTTCAAACAGTCAAGATGAAAAAATCATTAATTTAGTCCTTCTCTTGTTCTAGCTTTTGTACAGGGTAAAATTTATAGCAATGAAAAATTTGAAAAATAACCCAAAAAATATGGGCTTTCACTTGGAAAAGTGTGTACATTTACAGAAAGGAAAGTGTGCTTTAGTTCAGCCTTGTGCTGTGACAGGAATCAGTACCCCCATCAACCTTTGGTGTGCTTCTCTCACTAAAACTAAAGGCAAGCATGAGCAGAAATTGAAGGCAATGTATGGCCCTTTCACAGATTTCCAATTTTCTACTCAGCACATTGGTAGTATACTTTGTCTCCAAAAGAAGCCTGAAATAGGGAGAAATGTAATAAGGAACAAAGGAGAGAGAAATATCTGTAATATAGATTTTTTCACCAATCTCAGTGGAGAATGAAAAAGAAAAAACAAACACAGAAACAGAGAAAACATTCTGCAGCTGGTTAAACTGGGGGAATTCTTTCCATTAAATTATCCTAATGATTTCCACATACAATTTATTGAGCTCACAGCTCAAGGAGATGGATGGATATTTAAGAAAAGATGCATAGTGATCATTTGAAATGACAACCACATTTAATATTATCAAGAATTACCTGGAAAACCATTTGCCACAGTCATCTTTTGCATCTGGCTGTCTAATGGTGCCTTTAATGAAAGAGACAAGCATAACTTAACTAATTACTTAGAGATATTGAAATCCATCATGTCAGTAACTTCTTAGCACACATTTTCTTGGACCTTCAGCTTTTTTCCTACAGAGTGGAAAAAATTAGAATTAGGCAGCATTCAAAGTTATGAAATATGAGGTCATATTGTGACAAAGTATACCACTCAAGAATGAACACAATTTTAATTAAAAATCCATCTCATTTGGAAGAGCAACTTTCTGTCATTAAAAACTGGAGATTCCAGTGAGCAGGATTTTATTTAGTTGAGTTAGAGGTATTAATTAAGACATTGATTAGTTCGAAACATAAAATGAATATTCCTGGTTTGTACTGTCATTCCTGCCACTGCAACATGAGGAATGGAGTTCATGTTTTTCTTTCTCCTCCCAAATATTCTCCAATGTATTCTCCAGTGCAACTCCAAAATTCTTCTAGGGTTCCATGACTGTTTTTCAGTAGAGGAAAAGCCAATTCAACAAACACTGTTCGACAATTTTACCTGGACCTTGCTCTTAGACATTAGTTAACACATATCCATTGAATCACAGCACCAGAGAATAGTTGAGGCTGGAAGGGACCTCTGGAGATGCTCTGCTTTTTCAAATCAGGGTAAGTTGAAACAGGTTACTCAGGGCTGTGTCCAGTCATATTTTGAAGATCTCTAAGGTTAGAGACTCCAAAACCTCCTTGATTATCCTGTGCCAATGTTTGAGCCTGCACAATACAAATGTGTTGTCCTTGTATTTAAACAGGATTCCCTGCATTTTAGTTCGGGCTTTCTTGGCCTTTCTCTGTGTACTACTGACAACAGACTGTCTCTGTCTTCTTTGTACCCTCCCATCAGGAATTTATACACCCTGACAAGATCCCCACTGCAGATTCAGGGTGAACAGGCTTGGCTCTCTCAGACTCCCCTCATCCGAAACATGCTCCATTTCCTAATCACCTCAGCAGCCCTTTGCTGAACTTGCTCCAGGAGCCCCATGACTGGCCAGCACTGCACACATCCTCCTGATGTGGTCTCATCAGTGCTGAGTAGTGTGGAAAGACCTCCACCATTGCCCTGCAGGCTCTTTCTACTGCATCCTTGGTTACTATTTGCCTGTTTTGCTGCAAGGACAAATTGTTTTTCAGCTTGTCCGCCAGGACGTAGTAAGGACTTGTGTAAAGCTGCTTTCCAGCATGCACTGGTGCATGGGATTAGTCCTCTGCAGGTGCAGGACTTGGAATTTCCCTTTACTGAACATTGTCAGATTCGTTTTGGGTCATTTCTGCATCTTGTCAAGCACAAAAATCTGGTGTATCAGCCATGCCTCCCAATCTTGTGTTGCTGTGTACGCATTGTGTGCCATCATCTAGGTCATCAATGAAGCTGTTAAACAGAATTGGACCCAGGACAAACACCTGGGAAATATCAAGTAACACTCAAGGACTGTCACATGCTTTTGTATGTATAGATACTCTAGATAATTTGCTTACAATATTCAGATGCACAAAAATATGAGTCACCAAAATTTTCTAGAAAACGTGAACAGAAATAATTCAGTAAGAATACTGATGAAGAGAAACAAGGAGAAACATTTCATCCAGTTTTTCTTAAAAAGCCTAAAAGCCTGGTTTATCACCATTATTAATACAAAGAAATAGAGACAAAAATATTATTTATTGACAATGATAGCTAATTTAGTTTCTGTCATTCATATTAGTATATACTTGTTCCAGAGGCATTACTGAGGACCTATTTTTCTCTATTTAAAGAACAGTTCAAGGACAGGTTTGCCAATTCCAGGTAACTTAATTTTGAATCACATCTGCGTTCTGGTCAGAGCTGTGCGAGGGAACACATACGTTTGCAATTGCCAACCTCAACTACATCATAGCTACTGAAGTCTTCCAATGCATTTTTTCTTATACTTTCACATCTTATGAAACTACATTCCTCTTTCAATCAGGTTATTCACTGCGTGGTGCTCCCAAAGTGCTGCAGCGGTTTGTCCTTCAGCCAACTCTGTGACATTAGACCTTCACCCTTGACTCACAAAGCAGGTTTCTCCGTGTTCACAAGAGTGCACTGCAGCTGGCTCCATTCAAAAGATCCAAGCACAGCCCATAGATCTAAACACACGTTTTCACAGGTAGTTATTTAGCTTTACAGAAGTATGAAACCCTCTCAAAACCACACTTTTCTACAGTTGTTTGGTCAAGTTACTGACTACATATTTTTTCTTGCTCAAAAGACTGGACATTTGTCCTTTACAATCTTTTGGGAAAAAAAAAATTTAGCCTTTCAATTTTAAAGAATTCTGAGAAATTGTGTTCCATTACCAAGGACATCTTCTTTTGAAATTCTGAAGCAGGCAACAATGACAGCAATTATACATTTTATTTTACAATGCCAGCTTTATGCTTCACTATCTTCTTTCACTAAAATGATGGGTTTGATTGATTGAAAAATCTTTAAATGCTTTACGGTTAATGCTGATTCTGAATATTAATGCACAGCTGAGAGCAGCAAACAAAAAAGATAGGTGAAAATGAGTAGTTTTCCTTCCAGGTATAGCAAACTTCTATTGTACTAGCAGATAAAAAGATTTAAGAAATTTACAGTAAAATTAGACTACATACTCATCAAAACAGATTGTAATATTAGTTCAAATCATTTAGCTTTAACTACCTGATTTCTAAAATGTTATTTCTTAAGAACTGCTACTGGGAAAAAAAAAATTATCCAGGACAACAATAAGAAAACACCTTTCTAAAAGTAGCAGGAAATTAATACAGCTTTTGTTGTATTTTCTATTTAAATGTAACCCCAGAAAAGAACTAGACCACAGTACATAAATTAATTTAATGCCAAACAGGGTTTTCATCAAAGAAAATAGATTTTCCAACTTCCTTAGAATCCTTTTTCTTTATAAAATGAAAGAATCTTACAGGTTGCTGTCCTGAAATATGCTGAGCCCATGCAGTCTTCAAATAGACCTAGGAATTTGCCACCTTACAGGAAGCTCTTAACTGGTTTCCTACAATGTAATATTACTCATGTTCCTGACCTCATCTGTCAGTATTAACCACTATCACCCTCCACTCTCACTGTGAGAGCAAAAGATCTAGCCAAAAATTCATAAGAACTAAGTAAAGCACTAGTGGTTTAAATAATGTACATATGTTCAAAGCCAGCAGCCAATTTTCTAAAGTAAAGGTTGGGGCTCAGAGGTGTTAATATGAAACAAGAAAATAATGGAAAAAAACATATACTTTGTCTGGAAAGTGTAAAGTGAATTGGCACCATATGCATTTTCTGACCTCTAAAGAAGGTTAAACTGAGAGTGACCAGCATGGTAATATATATCAGATCTTTTCCATACCTCAAAAAGACCATAATTTACATTTTAAAAACCTTTTGACATGAAACAATGATACTAAAACCAAACCAAACCATCAGTCTTAATCACTTTTTTCTTCTAGCATGTGAAGATAAATTGAGTTGGGAAGAAAAAAGAAAATAAATTTTAAAAGTGGGGTGAGGGAGGGGGGAAACCAAGGGAAGAGAGAGCAAGCTGAAAAGTTCACAAATCTGCATCTCCAGACAAAATCACTTTCTAAAACTGAAAACAATAAATGGTTATTAATACCCCAGTGAGAAGTAGCTGGAGAAGTATGTGTTTATGCAGAATGAGAGGAGTAATTTGGTGATGGGCCAGTGTCTTTTGTGAAATGTTCCCTGCATAAATTCTCAAACAGAAATACAAGTTTTTTAAACCAACTGAAATTAAATTAAACTTTATAACTGAGAGCAGTTTCTGGATTCAAACAACACAGACCAATATTAAAAATTAACCAACTGAACACTTCCAGCTATGAAGAAGAAAGACAGTGAAAAGAAATTAAAGTTTTATATGACACTGATCAGGTTCTAAAATGCTTGTCAAAACAGGTCCCAAATACACAAGAAGGAGTATAATTTAGCTTATATCTAAGCCTATCATTGCAGACAGCCTCATTCCTCTGGACTCACTGAAGCCTTGTAGAGATTTGGTCACTACATACAAGTTCTTATATACTCAAAAAAATAAAAAAAAAGGAAAAGTTGAAGAGAATCAATCAGTTTGTTTTCTCTGTTTTTTTTACATATGGGAGACTAAAGGGTCTGCATAGGGACACAGAGGGATTGGCAACAAATTGACAAATTTGATTACAAATATAATGAAAATGAAGACGATTACACACAACCAAAAATTGCCAAACTGAAGTGACTCTAAAAATTGTGTAAAAGTATAAAATGATGGATATGAATGTTACTTTCAATAAAATGAATCAAATTGAGCAAAGCATCACATTTTAAGCACAGTTAGAAGGCAACTCAAAATTGAAATGAACAGAACTAGTATTTTATTGAGAAAACATATGGCATCCTATGTAACAGGAAGTAGACTTACCAAGTATTATTATTTATTTAATATTTATTCCCTTTTTGAAATCAGGGAATCAGTTCAAAAGCATCCATTAAGCACTGCTACAAAGAAGAAAAATAATGCACTTAAGGTCAATATCAGTTAAGGCCAAAACTGTAAATCCAAATTAACTAAAACTGGCTGCCACAATAAATGAGATACTTCAAGTCAATCACAGCTACCAACCCTAAACACTGAAATGTACCAGTCAGGCCTCTCACAGCTGGGATTATGATGAGGTATTTTTTCCCTGCCATCATTTTGAATACACATTCTCAGTACTGAACTCAGTTTTGAGGAAAACAATAAATTGTTTCTGTCCTTCATCTTACTCTTTCTTCTATCCTTAGTCACCTTACCAGATTGTAAACACTACAGTGAGAGTGCGGACAAGTGGGCATGTGTAATTGACTCTGACTTTGGGCAGTTGCAAGACAGGACTAAGAAACGCAGTTTCTTTACCAGTGGCTTTAGCTTTGATTTTATTAATTTTTCACAAAACCTGCACCTTTGCTGTAATGGCAGATTAACTCCCCGTGTTTCTTTTTAAATGGAGCATTCAGTCACACAGCACACCAGTGTCTTCACTCTTCAACAGCGTGTTTCAGAAGGCGTCAATCAAAGCTTCTAATCAGCTCTCAAAACAAAGGAGACACATGAAGCAAGGGTTATTCATGTTATTACTCTTTGTGTTCCTATACATATTTCCCCTTACAAATTAACTGTATGACCATGTTGACTCCATTTGGTAACCTGAAGCTAGCAGCTTAAGAAACACACTTTTGTGTTCCTTGAGCCAACTTATAAACCTCTGCTGCCTCTGACAGGGTCTCGCTACAAAATTTCCACTCCAGCCTCAAACACATTTTGCAAAGCTGGACATGTCCCAGAATAAAGAAAGACATAGGACACGGTGCACAATGCACAGCTCAGCATAGTGTTAAGTAGTGGAAAATAAACCCTCGGAAATCCTAATATCTCAGCCAGGAAGTGACAATGGCAGTGTAATGTGGATAAAGAGGCATCAATCAAGAGTTGCTTAACAAAGCAGATTCTCTGAATCTTGGTTGAAATGGATTTCCCACCCCAAATAACTACACAGTAAGCACATCTCTTTTCGGCATCTAACTGTATTCAAGTAAATAAGCCATAAGACTTTCTTGTCCCATTTCCCACTATGTCTATTAATGACTCATAAGGTAATTAGGAGAAAAAAAGAAAAAGGCATGTTGTGGAGAAGGAGCAGTAGATAACACTGACCACCTCTCGTGTACAGGAGCAATAGAAGAATCTTCTACAATGTGAGGGAGCCACAGTTTGGGGTTAAAGGAAGAAAATACTAGGTATGTACAAAAAACCCTCACATGTTTATTACCACAAATTGAGTTAAGTGAATAGCTATCACATATTATTATTTATAATCACGCTGGCCTGATTTAAGTGGATTGAAATCTGAATTTTCCGAAACACAAAATTATGTAGAAAGAGAATAATGGACTCCACTGTATCATGGAAGAAAAGGAATAACCCAAATTAAAATCCCCTTATGCAAAAAGTTGAGGGGCTTTTATCTTTCATGTTCAACTTTTTTTTAAACTTTCCTAGCAATCATGACTTTAAAAAAAAAAGGAAAAGTAGAATGCCAAAATACATGCTGCTATCTTATGAACAACTTATTTCCAAATATTTTAGTTTTACAAGTGAAATAAACAAGTGAAATTACTTTAATTTTTTCTTAACAGCAGAAAAACAAGTATTGGTGTAAATCTTTAGATATAAAAAAGATAAATTATTGATTAATTTTTGAACACCCCAGTTTTATTCAACTTTTAAATCCCTAGCTATAATTATGCTTTGCATGGAATATTACCTTTTTTTTTTTAAATTCCATTAACACATTTATTACTTTCATCAGTGAGCACAACGTCTTAATAGATAAAAACTTTCTTCAACATTATCTAAGGACATTCATACCAAAAGCTACTTTTTAACAATCTCGTCTGCAGTAATGTCTCAAGAGTACTTTTATTAAGTGATAAATTACAGCTTCGGGTATAATGAAGTTGAACAGTACCTTTTGGACTACATTTAATTTTTAAACAAAATCCCACTGTTCTAAATGAAAAACTAAAGATTTAATGTTTAAAATAGAGTAGATAGGTTGCCTTTTCCTTTTCGAACTAAATCCAGTGGTGTGAAAAAAATAAAGGCCATATCTAAACCATCATGCAGAGGTATCTACAGCAGTAACGTATATGTCGGTCATGAAATGGAAACAGCAGGAAGCACAGTAACTGCAAGCTAGCTCATGGAAAGCCAGGACTTACTAGAACACGTTCACTGCCACACAAATGCAGACTTTCAGATCCCAGGTGATTAGTTGTGCTTTGTACAGGTATGATCAGCATGAGGCCAAAGATCTTTACAGCATCTCTACTGAAAAATAACTTCTCCAGTGCCTACATTTAATTTCCCTACTGGGCAATATTTTTCCAAGCAGAATATTCTATTCAGCTACAACCTTGGTTAATCAATTCCTCTTTTTTTTTTTCTTTTTTTTTTCTGGTCACCAGAGAGATTAGTTTTAACTCAGCTTGCTTGTCAAACTGCAGAAGCATAATCACATAATATCAGGCATGCCGGTTTAATTTCAGAAGCTAATTCATGTATTCTCTATTCTCCCATGCATGTTGCATAATACAAACTTGAATTCAATGAAAGTGTGCATGTGTTTTATCCTAAAAAGAAAAGTTAAATCCATTATTTACAAAGTATCATTTCTTCTTTTCAGTAAATGCTTTCCTTCCCTGATGCTTCTTGTTCACTACAGTTTTTATTTATGGATGTAAAAGTATGTTCTTTAAATAAAGAGTAGTCACGTCACATCTTACCAACTCCTTTCAGGTAAGTATGATCAAAAGAACTTCTCAAGAGTTACCATTTCAGAAATTCAGACAATTTGTCTGATTTTGCTTTCCACATTTGTTTTCTTCTTTCTAGTGACTTCTTATTGTTAACATATTCAGTGAAAACATTTGAACTAGTCTCTCAGATCCAAATTAGAATATCCTGATTCCATAGTACATTGCAAGTGAGCTTCTTGTTATTAACAGGACAACTTGAATTCCTACTGAATAGAAATTATTATATAGCTGGCATGAAACAGAATGGCATAATTTAGTCTTCAGACATGCTATCACAGTCTATAGCAGCTGGAATGGTAAAATATAATTAAAATCAAATGCATGTACCAGAGGAGCATCCTTTTCAACCTAACTCAAGACTAGCAAATTATAAGGGTAACAACTCCTACTGAATACCATGAACTAAAAGATGCTTTCTAGTTGGGTTAACTGAGACATCAGCATACATTAGTCACAACAGTGACTGAGCACAGAGCACAGCAGGGGTTGTTGGAGGGTTGCACATGGACTCGTTTTGCCTGGCAATCAGTGACGTTGACAGTAATACTGCGTGCTCCTCATGAGTGTAAAACGTATTATTTGATCAGGTAGCGCGTCCATCACTGCCCGGCCATCAGCAGCAGACTGGGCACTTCTGCCGTGGGTAATCACTCAGGTAAAGAACATGTGCTGCCTGAGTGAGGGAGCAGCGCATGCTGTGCCTCTGCGCTCACTCCAATCCCTAAATCAGGCACACTCTGATCAGTGACAATTAGAATCAGGCTGAAAGCTTGTTTCACTTTTCCACACAGTGTAGTGCTGTTATCCAGAATCAACTGCCCAAAAGCTGGCTGGAATTTTTAACACTTCCTTCTGGCAGCCTTCCCAATTTGCCTTTTCAAGACAATTTTCAACATATCTCAAAAACTTTGGACTTGATTTATGCCAAAAATGACATTATTTATTCACATATCAAATTTATATTATGTGACAGAGATGTTTGTGAGCCAGCACATTATTTCTCTCTTGATCACATTGAGCCAATTTTTTTTTTCCTTTAACAACAACATCTGCAAAGGTTTAAACCCTGAAACACATCTGCATGCAGACATTTTGGTAATGGGGCTCTGCACTGGTGTAACACCAGAAAATTTGATTCTAGAATGTTTTCAGAATAACTGATTGATTTTCTCTTCTTTCTAACATTACGCGAAAACTTAGAGCTAAATACCCCGTAATGTGAAAAGAATATATTTGAGAAAATTGCTGAATATTTATGTAGCTGTACTTCAGAGCTAAGCATATACTTCATAGTTTTAAAGTCATGTAGAGGCTTAAGAACAAGTCTAGCAGTACACCCAGATAAAACCTGTCACTTTCTTGGAAAAACTGGAATTTCTTTAATTTTTTAGGCCACTAATTTAAGTGACTAACTTTACTGATCCACACATGATCAAGTCTTTGCACAATACACAACTAATCACTGGAAATGTAAATTTAAATTATTACAACCAAAAAAAGAATAAAGATATCTTCTTATCAAAGATGATAGCTCCATAATTATCCATATTTGAATATCTAACTTAATATGTCCTATACTATTTCTGCAAAATTGAATGACTGCAAATTTAAAAATTAAATTTATTTTTTAAATGACTGCAACAAAATACTGTTTGATCTAAACAATTAGAAGTGAATTTATTATATGGACTTAATGAAGCATTAATTTCTTTTAAAGTTATTTTACAAACTTAGAGTTTTCATGTTTAGACACCATACATCAAAAAGAAAAAAGACAATCTGAGGGGAAAAGAAAACTGATTTTTTTTCACACTCTGAAAAAAATCTTACAATTTCTAAATATTCTAACAAGTAATTAAGAAAGGCAGCCTGCCTCAGAAGTAATTGAGAATTATGCTAGAGAGATAGAATACTACCATCCACAACCTTGCAAAATTTCCTTATGCAAATGTGAAGAGCTACTGTTATTTCTAAACCTCAACAGTGGGGAAGATTTGTTTAATGTTCTAATAAGGAAAGTGTTCATGCTGTGGAATTGCACCAGCTCACATCTCTAATTAAAGAATGGAAGTCATTAATAACTCTAAAAAAATATATTAAGAAGGTTTCTAAAAATATTTTGAAATGCAGTCATTTATTCCAATACTACAAGAAAAGCAAAATTGGTGAACTTTAGCTTTCAACTCTCTGAACGGTGGGTGAGCTTAGAGGCAGCCACTGCAAACTGCAAACATATTGGAGAATTACAATTATACTGTAGTGCAAACTGCAGTGTTTCAGCTGGAAACAGTTTTACAATTCTAATGTCATCCTCTGGAAGGCATAAAAACCATTGATACACAATTTTATTACCATTGCTTTTATCAAGTATTACCACAATATCTCAAATAATAAAGCGTGGTTGTCTTTGTATGCTATAATTAACACAATATCAAACTGATTACAGTCAGCATGCAGTGGTAATACATGCCTTCATTAGCTTGCTGAGAAAACAACTAAGGACTTGCAAAAGCTATTTGTTTTCAGCATAGCTAATAATCCAGAAAATTTACAAATCCACATATTAACAAATAGAATCGTCCATTCAAAAGATGATCTCAACCACCTTTAGCTTTAGGGAGTAAAAGATGTTAGGGACTCTAAGGTACTTTCAGATTTGATGAATTCATCCTTACATCCTGATACTTCCTTTGAAAGCTTGTCTGTTCCTTCTAGTACAAAATTTTCTCACTTAACTTCACCCCAAGTACCTGAAACAATGGTAGTATATCTACCTTGCTGAACAAAATCAACTCTTCTTGCTCTACTTTTTTTCCTAATAAACTGTCTCCTCAGCATCAGCATTTTCTGCTAATGTAATGATAAAGAGTATATAAAATATGAACGTGTCCTTGTATATGACAGACACCAACTTGCCATCTTAAGGAGCTTTTCATAAGAAAACCCTCATCTAGCAAAGCAACTTGTCATTCATCTTGCCAATCACAGTGTCACTTCTGAATAAATCAGACTTAACATTTTCATTATCACACTCCCACTATATTTTCCTCAAGGCTAGGAAGTTATTAAGTGGTATCAACATCTTCACCCATGCTCTGACTAAAATAGTTCAACTGATTTCCGTCAAAATGGGAGGAAATTTCATGTTCAAGTATTTAAAATTGAATCTGTGATGATACATCTTTGAACATCTTTTATGCTTATGTCTTCACTTCATGAAAGTCTAATCTTAGCACCTGTTTGTTGCATTTTTTGGCAAACCACTAGCTAGAGTAGCTACATCTGTAGTGTTCTAGCCCTTTAATGCCTCTTTCAGGAGAGAGGCTTGAGTTCCTAATTTTAAAATACCCCCATGTTTCTTTATGAAAAACAAAAAGAAAAATAAGAAGAAAAAATATAGCATTAAACAGAGTAGAATTTTTGCTTGAATTTAGGATATTTATCCTGTATTGAATTACTTTCTAGGGGAAGAGTCCCTCCTAATTAAAAATCAAAAATTGTGGCTTTATGGAGGATTATCTTATCACTCATGAAGACCATGTAAGTTCTGATATAGATTCCAATATGACATCCAGTATGCAGTGCCTGTGGATAGACAAGATTGCATTGTTCATAAGCTTTGAGATGCATCTGGTCTATAGTCCTTCACCTACATCTCCTCTTCACATCAAGGATCTTATGCCTTATTTGTATTTGCACAGAAAATGACCAAACAACATGAATGCATTGCACACTTGGGAATAATCTATAGTAACATAGTCTCCACAACATTAACAATCACTCTGAATGGGATAATTAAAAATTAGCTCAGTAAATTATACTTCCTAGCCACATTTACTATTTTTGACTGTGAAATCTTCGCTGTGAAAGATATTTCACTTTATTAGTATGCTTTGAATTGTAAGCAAGCAAATGAATTATTTAAACTGAATTGCAAAACGATTATGAATTTCTCTTTCATCTTTGAAGCTTTCAAACATGAGGTAGAAACACCATCTGATTTAGGCAACCTCATTACTTCAAATTGTATTCTTGGGAACAAATCTGTCTTTGGAAAAGGATTACATTTACATGTAAAATCAATTAATTCAGCAAGTAAGATCTATGACATCTTCTCTTTTTAAGGAACTGCATATTATTGTATTAATTTTGTTATTTGCTGGTATCTTTAGGACACCAGAGGCCTGCAGTTCTGAAATCTTGCCCTTATTTTCAGGACAGTTTCCCCAAGGTAAATATGAAGTATTTATATAAAAGATTTTACTTAATTATTTGCCATATAGGCAGTAATATGAAACAGCTTAAACACCTTAACAGACAATAAAAAGTTATTTTAGCTTTGTGCCTAAAAGTGATGATTGTACAGTAACCATTTTGAATGCAAGAAAAAACCAAAATTTTGAAAAGTTGATGTTCCTCTTCCATTTAATGATAAACAGAAACTGGAAGAGGAAGCATTCAGACTGTTTTCATGGTAGTCTCTGACTGCAGAGATTAACTGGCAGAGATTTCAGAGTGTGAGCAAACCCATACTAAGGGATCAGAATGGAAGAGGATTCCTGCCATTCTCCTACTGCTTTACTTCAGTGAAGTCACTGAGATATCTCTTGGGAATCCAGTGACTACTCCTCTGTAAAGTGAAGTTCCCACTGAACTCAAAAGCCCAAGAGTTCACTTAAATACAATATTTAGACTTAAAAAGGATCTAACAGTAGGCACAGACTCTAGAAGAAATGAAGGATTAAGAGAAGGGATTAAAATCTCTTCTACAGGTTCTACATAAAATTTAAATGCAGTAGAGACAGGAAATTTAGACAAGAAATCATAATTGCAGAACGGAGTAACCCTAATCCTAAAGAGCCTAAATAGTCACTGCCACTACATGCCATGTATTAGCTGTGATCATGTACAATATGTAGTTTTGCCTTAGTGAGCCATGTAGGGTTAACACTGATAAATGAACTAGAGCTAGACCTAGTTTACACTTAAAAAAAATATAAAGAAAAGGACCATCATCAGGTTGTCAAAATATGCTACCAAGTCTAGACTCTATCATCCATTAATGCTGTCTATCAAAATAAAACATTATTGATTCCATCTTTCTAGGAGATATTAGTATGCATACTTTTATTAAAATTGGTAATTATAAATGCTGTCATGATGATAAAAGCTATGTAAAATGAAAAAGGTACTTCTGTATTTGGAAGACCTGTACAGCTAAAGAATAAAGCAAAAATAATAACTATTATGGTTCCAACCGAAAATCAACAGATGTAGCCCAATACACTGTCTTTGGCAAAAAACTGAAGACAAAGCTTATAGAAAAAATTACAAAAGGTGGATATAATGAATTTTTTTCTCCTCCAAGTTCTTGGTGGTTATATGTGTTGTTCAGCAGAATACTGATGTGTGAGAAAACCAGATTTTTCATTCAGAATTATAAATATTTTGTTTGGCTTTATGACATCAAAGTTGAGTGCCATTTGGGCCAATTACTGTTAATATGTAAAGGAAATCTAAAAATAGACATTTTAGGAGAGTAAGCAGGCAAAAACATTTAAAAAAAATTATTGCCTGAACAGGTATTGAAAAATCATGCTGCATTTCTACTTGTCTGCAAATTTAAATGCTGAAGCAGTAGCTAAGAGAATTTCTATCAAAAATGTATACATCAAAATTCCTTCCTTCAGCTTGGGCTTTATGATTGCTGTACTTCATCCATATCGCAGCCTAATTATATAATTAGCCCTTGTAAGACACGGGTTATTACATGATCTCAGGTGTAGCACAGACATAATCATTAACATTTCTATCTGTCCTGAATAACATTTCTTATCAGCAATTACTTTTCAGGGCCTGTAGCCAAAGGAGTAGAAGTAATGTGAAGGGAAGAAGTGTGCATCTGGTATGTATGGCTTTCCATGCTAAAACTCAAATACATGCTTATTTTGGAAGCTTATATTTATATTTTTCTTCAGATTTATCTAGCAACCTGCCCTTGGGAAGTTGTTACTGTTGTCAGAAGATGGCAGAAAATAGCACTGTTAGAGAAGAAAACTGAGCTTATTTCCAAAGGTTATGTTGTATAAAATATGCCTTGCTCGTGAGCTCATTAAGGACAAGGATTGACAACTGAATATCCCCACCACAACAGACTGGAAAAGGGATTGCAAGGGTTGGTTCTGCAGTATTTTAAGAGGGACGGCAGCCTCAACCACTGAGGGATATTTTCGTGCATACCTGTATCATCTGTTTCAGTTTCCCAGACTGGATTTTATTGCAGACACCTTCTGTTGCTACAGTGGATCACTGCCAGCCTAAACCGTTGGTCTTGCAGTCAGTATCTGACTCCTGCTGCAATGCAACTGTTCAAGTTTCTCTCCTTCAGTTTTTCTTTCAGGCTGAAGAAAACAGGCCATGCTGGAAGGAAGCCATACTATTTGAGTTGTAGAGATGCACATCTGTAGTTCCAATTTTTTCCAGCCAAAGTTCTTATAGCAAAGTTTAAAAGTATTAAATCAAATGCAATAGACTGGGAATGTCACTCTGGCATGGTGTTGTGTAATTTATCAGACTGCTTGGAAATGAGGAGCTCCTGTATTTCAGTTTCAATATACTATTTTTCCAGGAGAGACGGAGGATTCTGAGAAATGAAATGAAACAGCTCAGTGCAGCTCATGATTTTTTTAGAAAAATATTCATAAATTTACATATGCAGACTTCAAGCCCATGAAGACTGATAAACTCTTAATTCTTTAGATTAGAAACTGCAAATTGTTTTATTGCTACAGAGAAAAACACATGTGTAAGGGAATTTTAGGCTGGTACCACACCTCCCACTTCTGAATAGCACTAGGCTGACATAACAAATTTAATACTGTTGTCTTCATAGAGAAAATCTCTTTTAAGTCTGGAAGGATTCATGAATGCGTGTAAACATTTAGCCATGGCTTCAAAACTGTTTTCTATCTGATCGATTTTTTATTTTTAAATGGATTCCACAAACATTCCCAAGAGGGAATATTTCTTTGCAACTGCCCTCTACCACACTTATACTCTTTTTTCCATTCTGGTCATCTTTTAATCTGATTCTTTCAGTACAATTCCAAATATTTATATACAACTAATTCTCTCTTAACCATTCCCTACTTATTTTTCTATATATTTATAGTTTAGAAATCCTCGTGGTTTGAGGGTGAAGGAGACAGTGCACTCCAGGATGACCATAGACAGTTTCTGTGAGGATGTAAAATGTAAAAAATTTGTCTCCCCATTTGTCCCATAAGCTACTTCCACTTAGCTGTCCTGCCCTCTCCACTCTGTTCCTGCAGTTTTCTCTCTTCCCTCTGGTGCATCCAGCCTGCTGCATCCTATACTTCTGGCACTGGAAATGATAGGGGTACCCTGTGAAGTAGAGAAATCTGCAGTAACATCCATTATATAGAACATGATGCAGAGGATGTGGGAAGAATTATGGAAAAAAGTTACAATCTATCAATTAATTGTTTTAAGGGCACTATTCCTATTTCTTAGATTCTTGTGTCTGAAGAATATAAGAGAAAAGAGACACTCAGAAGAAGCTATTAGGGCAAAAATCTGAAATGGACTCTTCCAAAATGACGCAAAGCTAAAGAATCTGGAAAAGAGTGTATAAACTGGGGGCAGTTGGTCCGGAGCTGCCCATCACTTCTCATGGACAGGCTGAGCTCCAGTCAGTGGATTGTGAGCAATAGTATTGTGTAGTACTTGTTTCTCTTGAGCTTTATTCCTTCCTTTCCTTCTGTTATCTCCATTCTATTATGATCATTGTTGTCATTGTTATGATCATTATCATAATTATTGTTATTATTATTATATTTGTTTCAATCATTAAACTGTCCTTATCTTAACCCATTAGATTTACCTTTAACTGATTCTCCTTCTCATCCTGCTGGAGTGGGTGTGGGTTTGGGAGCACTTGTATGGTACTGATTTGCCAACAGGGTTTAAACCATGAATGACCTCTTAATAGCCATTACAGAAACTTAAAAAGTAATATCATCAACTATACCCTACTACTGCCATTAAAGCTTTAAGACAATCACTGAAGACCCCTGATTTCCTTATTCCTAGAGGCCCAAATAAACTTTGCTACTGAACAGATTCCAATTATCTCCAGGGATTATCTGATTACGTAGTATTCACTGTCAAAAATGAATAACTCATTGAGGAAAAAATAAAATTAAAAAATAATCCATCACAGTAATGGCAGCAAGCATAGAAAAGCCAAATTATTTCATGGACCACATACTGATCTCTTTTGTAATTACATTCATGTTAAACATTTTATTTATAGGATTAAGTAACGATGACAGAGTCTGTACTCCATTGCCTCAGAGTATGACAATATCCCAAACCGTGACATGACAATATCCCAAACCGTGACATGATGCCTTGGAGTCATATTTCATGCATCATGTAACATAAATAACTGCTATTGGAATATATCACAAAAGAAGTGTAAATTTTAATTGCATCTACTCTGTGTAATGTATTAATTAATAATGGGGCTACTAAAGAGTGTAAATGGTGAATCTGTTCCAAAGTCATTTGGTATATTTTAAAATTCTACCCAGTAACTGTAACAACGCTGAAAAAGCTCTGATCTAATTTCAGTAATGAAATTGCATTGACAGATGTTTTGCCCAGTGCTTATCAGTCAGGTAACAAACAAGATTAATGCTTTTTAAATATTTATGAGGCAGGAAGAAAGAAAGAACTGTACTCACAGAGAATGGATCACTTTTTTAAAGGAACAGAATGTTCCTTGATTTCAGCAAGAGAAATTTGACAGGGCTGACAAGAGAGGAAAGCATGTGGGCAGGAAATCTTGATTCACAGTTCTGTCAATTCATCCTCAACAACCTTGCTATGTGGCTGAATAAGTGACAGTTTGGAATATTTTAAATAAACACCCCCATTGACTGTTGAAAACTATTTTTCTCCACTGCAGAGAAATCATTAAAACTCCCGTGAAGAAGCTGTCATATTTTCCCACCTGTTATCAGAAAGAGCAAAAAAGTCAAGCTCTAGCAAGTCTTGAAGCTGGTGTAATTTCTTTTTGATTATTTTTTTTTTCACAGCACTTAACACAGGCTGCAGTGTTAGGAGATGGCACAGTAACAGAGTAATGGGCACCCACCACCGTGCTGCCGCTGTGCTGTACTCCTCGTGCACTCTGGTGAACAAGACAAGAAGGAGCAGAGAATGCAGATGCTTATGTCTCAGAAAAAGAACCTCCTATTCATTGAGTTAATGACAGTCTGTGTTGACTGCTCCTAATTTTTTGCAGGTTGGAATTCACACAAAAAGAATGAATCAAGGGAGAGAAAACCAAAAAAATCCACTTTACCACTACAAAGCCAAACAAGCTAATAGACTGTAACTAACTTCATACCTTGACAGTCTTCAAATATAAGCAGAAGTAATTTAACTCAAACTGGTAGCCTTCAGTCACAAGCGAACCCCCCCCTTCGATAAACTCATGGGAGAAAAAAAAACCTAACAAAACAATCCCAAATGCCTCCCTGATTCCCCTCACCCAATAAGCGCAAATCCAAAGCTCTTCCCCTTCAGTTTTAGCTATTATAATTGAAGCTTCTTGTTTCAAAACTTCTTTCAACATAATTCAAGACACCAATATGAGTCATCAGGACAATCTGGCCATAAAATCCTCCTGAAGCTAAAATTTTAGTGATCAACAGAAAAAAACAAAGCAAAACAAAGAAGCCCACACATGAATAGGCTTTGTTTGGTTTTAGGAGAGAGGGAAGGTGGTGGAAGCTGGCAAATGGGAAGAGATGATGCTTCACATATTCCAGCCAGTATTATCAGCACCAGAGTGAATACATTACCCAAAGGAATCAATAATGAGTTTTATATTCTTGGGCAGGTGCACATACCTACATTGGACACTTCAGACACATCTGCACTGCAGCTAGGAAGATGACTGATATTGAAAAAACACCTGAAAGGTGTCTTCAATTGCCATGAAGAAATGGATGAATTGTACAGATGTGGATAGGTGCCAGCATGAGGTTCATAGAATCAAATCCTCAAGTGTGCTTGGCAGGTTTACAGGCCTCATTTTGCTCACTTTCATCTCTGCTGTTCAGTACATTTGAAAATAATTTAACTATTTGAACTTAAGTTCTTGAAACATATGTCCAATTACCCATGATGGCTTTAAAAGAAATTAAGAGAAATTTGGATTAATGCACAGCAGTAATACTTATGACTTCTGTACTTTGCACTATATCCCTGCTTCTGTCCTCAATTTCCCTGCACCTTCATTAGCCAAATCTTGCCAGTGTTTTCAAAACTGATTGGGTCAAACTCAGTGATAAAACCAAAGCTAGGTAATGATTATTTTGACAGATGCAACCATATCAGAGCAAATTTAAACACTCCTAATTTAACAGGATTCCTCTTGTCAATGCTGAGGACAGCAGCTTCTGTATCATCCTACCTACTCTGTGCATCACGCCGTCATTGCACAAACTTTGTACACGTCTGGGAGGGAGCAGAATCAAAGAGCAATCTACATTTCTTCATTTCATGGAAACAGAGATTTGACTTAAAAAAAATTAGGCACCTTTACATAACAGCATTACTAGCTTATCCTCCACTTCTATGTGTTTCTATCTTCCAATCCTTTTTTTTCCTTACTCAACAGTAATATAGACTGTTAATTCCATCAGCATTTCTCTGTTTTGAAAGGTTAAACCTGCTTGACTAGGAAGTGAAAATGGTTACAGATGAGAGTTTATGCTTCTGTTCCATGCCTGCAGTGAAATGCTGCATCCATGCACACAAATACAGTGATCTTGTCTCTAGATAAAATGGTTCTGAGACTGGGTTCTGATCACTCTGTGTCCCCTTCAGTCTCATGTGACATAATCTCCTCTTCTTCCTTTCACTCAAAATTTCTAGCTGATTTGGATCTCATGGATATCAGGGTTGATAATTCTACTTTCCCCCTTCCACTTCCTTGCAAGGATACGTCTAATTAGAAAATAAAATGCAGAAGTAGCTTTCTGAACTTAGGTTTAGCATCTGAGAAGAGAATGTAGCTGTCATCCTGCTCAGTTTTCCCTAACAAATGAGTAGACATCATCATAAGAATTTTTCAAGTCATAAAGGGGAAGGTTACATTCTTTACTTTCTCTGCACTTTTCTAGGAGCTATAAGCAATTAGTATAAAGGTTGGAAGTGCATACAAACAGGCTATTAATTATACAGTTCTGATACTCTTACTATTAATAATATCTTTCTGAACTAGTCCCTCTGACTTCATTTGGATTTACTATTAGTAAGTTATCATGCCAGAATTCAGACTTCCTGATGTAGAATACTGGCCTAATATATATAGAATAAAATTATTGAAACATAGAAGAGCACTAAGAAAAATTTAGGAAAGCAGTATTTTCTATTGCTTGGAAACATCACCTAAAAATAATTAGATGTGTTTAACACATACAGTGTGATATGTATTTCAGAGCTTTTCCTAGGTGTTACAGCATGAACTCAAGAATTTCAACTCCAGTAAGAGAGAGACAAAATAAAACTGACTTGACTGAAGATATCTTATGGTAAAAACTAACAACCTCCTCTCTTAAAAATTACAGTAAAGAAATAAAAAATATTTCTTATAAAAGTATCCATTCTATTGAATATCAGTTCTGCTACTGTATAAGTGCAATCATATTGAGTTCTTTCATGAACTGCTTTGGATTTAAATGGAATAACCACTGTAATGGGGATGAATTAAAATAAGAGTAAGTGCTCCTAAGGAGAAAATTCACAGCTTAATTCTCTGCAAGGTTCAAAGTTTTCCAGATGAAGTTCTTCTGCCAGTCATATGTCCAGCATTTCTGGCTATCTTAACTCTGACTGTCCTCCTCACTTGAATTTCATCCCCCACCTGAATCCCTGCTTCAAACTGCTGTGTAGCTTAGGAAGCAGACACAGGAATCTCTCTCTCTCTTGGACAAAATTCCCTTTATAGATTTTTCACTTATCAACCAAAATTTCTTTGGCAGACTGTAATGTAACTCTAATATTTGGAATAAAAGCCAATAGCACCCCAGGGACAACACAGCTTTTTAGGTTTGAGACCAAATATTACTTATTAAAAATGCTTTCAAGAAAAAGAAATATGCAAATAAATAAATAAATAAGTAAATAAACAGTTTTTAAGTGTTTAAAATGGGGATCCTGACCTATGTATATTCTCTATTGACATGTCATAACCCCTGCAGCCTGTATAGTTTCCACATCTAATGACATCATTTTCCTAAATTCTCCCTGTACAAGCATCTTAGAATTTGTGATGTACTTCTAATCCCTGATTTAGTCAGAAAAAGGCTCTGTTGGGCTCTAAATAAAGGAGCAAAAAAGATAACACTTTCTCTTACCATAAAACTGCTATTATCTACTTTGACCCCTCTCAGTCTCCTCTCTGTTGCTTCCCATGGCCCACTATAATACACTGAAATAATTAAATCAAAATAAAACAAACAAACAAAAAAAAAAAACTAGGACTGAATAATCTCATCATCCTAATAAAAAAGCAAGGGTGCTCGGAATTAAATCTGTGTTCTCACAAATCTTGCTTTAACACCTCTATGTGTTTCTGTTTACTTCAACACAAAACAAGGGTGATTAACAGTGTACAATCTTCCTGGATATGCGACAAAATTTAAGAGATATTCCTAGTTTGTTTTTAAATGTTGTGGAGAAATGCATGAAGTATTTAACCTAATTAAACTAATAACATAGATTCTAATTCAACTTGGTTAATGAAAGCTGCACTGTCTTAGGCAACTTATGGAAAAAAGCACTTCCAAACTTCCTGTTGTGACTACATCTAAATATTTAAGCAAACCTGATAAACAGTGTCAGGGTAACTCTTCAGCTTCTTGCTTCAGTGGAATGATGCTGGTAGGAAGTGATGTTGTCTGACAACTCTCTTTTCATCACCAAGCAAGAAAAGTGACTATAAATTGCCTTTCATAACAGTTGTGGGTGGCAGAGATGTTGATTATCCCATTCTGTTCTTTTTCTCATTCAGTTGTTATCTTGAATATCAGGCAATATGTATAAATATATAAGCACATTAGGTCTTTGCTGGCCTGCCAGCCTTGCAAAAGACACCCCAATTAAAGGTCCAGTAAATTAGTGAAATAAAAGCCTTATTTTTCTTCTTGCAAGTTTGGATGAAACTTTGCATTACCATTTATAAGGGATTACAAAAAAAACTGGATTAAAGGACCAAACTGACTTAAAAATTCAACTCATCTTCCCTTTCAATGGACTGCAATTCCTACACTTTTTAGTTTTTCCAATTGTGTAACTCATTTTCTCTGTTAGGAAATAAAAAATTCTGAATTAATTTGGATGCTGATAAAAGATTGATGCAGACTGAATATTAATTTCAGTAAATTTTTAATATCCTACAACTGAGAGAGAAGCCTTTCTATAAGCACATGTCTCATCCATGTGCTATGTCAAGCAGAACTCACACATCTCTGATAACTGGTATTACTAACTGATGCTATTTCAAATAATTTCCTTATTTCATTTTAAAGATGATTTATTTTAAAAAAAAATCTGGGGTAAATGATGGTCTCATATACTTTTCTATATTTATATTTTTTCCAGTACTTCTTCATGTCACCTGACAAATATCAATGTCAAGCGTCATCATTCATCAAGTTTCTGGCACCATGGATATGCTGCATGGTTCTCAGTGCAGTTGCCTTCCCTGGTTCTGTAAAACCAATTGCAGAGTTGAAATATTCAGAAGGGATCACAATGAAAACAGTCATTGTCACAAATATTTAGCTCAGTGAAATTTTCTTCACTCTTTAAATTCAGGGAGGGAAAAGCGAAGCAGTTATCATAGTGGAGCTGTTACAAAGCATTTACAATAAAGCTTACGAAACATACACAGCAAGTTTCACCTGAAGAGCTCTAAAACATTAAAAATATTACTCTATTTATCAATATACCTCTTAGGTGATGCATGTTGTCCAACAAGGCAAAGGGAAGGGAAAGACAGCTCTTCATAGAATGTTCAATACCAGAGCTATTCAAAGACAGCAGGGAGTGTTTGGAGAAAGTGCAGCAGGAAATGAGAAATTATAAGGGCTTTGTAAATCAGTGTATAAATGAACACGCAGAGTAACTATTCTTCAGGACATGGTATTTCCATTGTGTTTGAAGCCAAACACATAAAAGGATCATACAAAATAAAAGATAAAAAATCAAAAATCCCCAAAATACAGAACTATGTAAAATCTCAGCAGGGCCAACGTGAATGTAACAGTGGCCCTTTTGATAGCCCTTTTGTGATCTACTCCTGGGCAAATCTATCACTTGAAGAGAAAGTAAAATTATGATATATGAAAAAGCATATTATATACTAAGCTTCACATATTTAAGGGAGAAAATAGATAAAACCTCCCTTCAAAGACCTCTTCTTTGGATGTCACTGGCTGAATAGTTTTCATTCATTAATGCAGTTTTAATAACATAAGCATACCCACAGACTAAAACTGTTATCTACTAAACAGTTATCTACTAATACACCAGTATTAGCAGAACGGTTAGGTTAAAGTCTTACACATCATTCCACATGGGAAAAAAAAAAAAATTGTTGATCACAGAGAATTATTTAAGCCAGAATTAAGAGGTACAGAATGACCAGGAAGCTGAGAGGAATTCAGAGCAACACCAGCGAGGGTAACACAACTAATCCCTTTCGACAATTTATTTTTCAATAAAGGAATAAGGTATTTATGTGAAAAATAGCCTCTATTTTCCGTATTTAATTTAGAAATTATCAGATTAAATGCTTACATCCTGTGTTATACATAAGGCAGACTAAGTTTATTTTCTTGTTTTAACACTTACAAATCATGTTGAATGGATGTTTTAGTAATTGCTAACTTATCAGTCTTTTATTCCTATAGAATGAAGGGGAATCTAAAATCTTCATCAGATGTTTTATTAATAATATATTTGCAATTCTATGTAGGACATTACAGAGGTGATAATGCATCTCTCAATCAGTTTGTGTATAGACATTCAGTGCAAGGAAACTTCATTTTCCCCAAACTCATAATCAAAAATATCTTGCACATTTCCAGTTTCACTAAATGAATATAACACTGTATGTTCATAATTAGATGTCAGTCCTAATTTTGTGTCAGTGAGGCAGAACTACACTCTAAAGGGCCAGACTAAAAAACTGCTTTGTTGTAAAAGAAAAGATGAGCCTCCAACATTTAAACAACATCACATTGTGAGCCACTTTCTGTAAATTCTGTGAATGAATCACCAGAAAGTCTTTCCATCTCAGTAAGTTCACTACAGGTGCAGTGGCAGTTCCCTGTCCTTTTTGCTGCTGTTTCACAGTGGCTAGCAAACAGGTGCAGAAACAGGCAGAGCCACCAATATCTGGGCATACATTTCTTTCCAATCAACCTTCACCATCTTTTGCAGGAGCTAGGTACATGTCAGTTTGTCCACGTCAATTCATAAATTTACTACAAAAAAGCACAGATCTCATTGGGCATAGGAATGTTAATCAATTTACAAAACCTTTTTCCTTCTAAAACTTAAAACTTTATGTGCATAAAAATGTCCAATGCAAATGATATCTGTGAAACACTTACTCTGTCCAGAGGGCATAATCTAAAAGTAAAATAAAATCGTGATTACAAAAAAGGAAACACCTGACATACTATTTCTAAAAATATATTTAAGTTTTGGGTGGTTTAAAAAATGCAAAATTATCATCTCATGACAGCATGCAGGGGCAGCAGGAATTCTGATCACGCAGCATGAGCACAACCTATTTCCAGCTTTTTAATTTCTCACTGAATAGAACTGCAGTAGGAAAACCCAAAGTGTGATAAGCAGGTGCCAGGAAAGTGTTCCCAAAGGTTCTTCTGCTCCCCTGAGCTATTTGTTTGGTTTTCTTCTTTTCCTGATGGCTAGTGTGGTGATCATGAAGCTGGAAGTATTCTGCACCATGTTTCCTCAAAAAAGTCTTGGTAACTGAACTGATTTATCACATTCAGTCCAAGTGCTGTCCAAAAGGTAACAGCAGGAATGAAAGCAATTGCAACAGAGGGCTGGTGTTGCTTACAAAACAGGATGCAGGTTTCTCAAAGGGCTATGACAGCTTTTTTTTATCTTGTCAAATAGACAACGTGGTAGCAAAACTGATAATGTGAGGCAAGATGTTTCTTCACAGCACCACAGACTCAGAAGGAACTAACTGTAGTGAGGGAAAAGAAATCCAAATTGGATAATTTGTGCTCAGATTTCTTACATCAGTTATTTTGGAAGTTTGAGACTCTTCAACAACATCAGAACAACAAAATACTGCATAAAGCAGATGGGAAAATCTTCATGGTCATGGTCACTGAATCATTATGATGCTTAAGGGAGGTGACTTGCCAATCTGAAGAAAGTGACATGCTCACATTCCTTACAGGATGGATATTTCAAAACCTTCTAGGAATTCATGTGGAGATGTTAGTGTCAAACACTGGGTTGTTAGCCAAAGTCTGCAGGAGGTGCCTTCATTGGAATTCCCTCAGTCCGAATTTTCAGACACAGAATGCAGTACTCTTTTAGTTGGGAACAGATGGAAACAGCCATGAGTCATAGCTGCTTCCAGTAATCCACTGCTTGAGAGGAAGTGTTGATACCATTTCATTTACATCAATCGTAACAGTTTGCATCACTTTGAACGTGTACAGAACATCCTAGACCATTCACCAGCCCTTTTACCTGCACCAAGAAAGAACCCTCCTCACCTTGCTGCCCTTTAGCCATCACCTCACTCTTGCCTTTTTTCTTCAAGAAAGCTCAGAATTAAATCTTCAGATGAAAAAAATTTCTTATTTTAATTCTCCTGGATTTAAAACAATTAACAGAAATTGTGGATTTTTTCTATTTTTCCATTTGCAACTTCGCATTAAAAAAAAATTTGTTCCACAGACATATTTCATCTGCAGATACATGAAAATCTGTAAAAAATGCTTTTAGAATTATTTAGACTACAGTAAAAAGGGCTTTGATATTTAAAATCCAGAAAAAAAACCATTTGATGATTTCTTAGGCAGCTAGAATAAATTACTTGAAGCACTGCGTTGTCATGCAAACTGCTACAAAGCCAGAAGTTATGTAAATTAAGATATCAAGAAGAGAAGGTGGAGGATTGATTGAATTTCATGCAAATTTTCTGTTCTAAAATTCTAGGAATCTGTGCAAATATGTATATACACAGAAGTAAGCAAGCCTAGGAAGACCATTTCCTGGAGGCCAATCCTCACAGTACACAACAGCAAAATAACATTAATCTCCTTTCTGCAGACTTGTCTCTTTAGACTGAAAGCCTGGGTGCATGAGGGGATAAGTACTGTACTGGAGCACTCTTTCAGTTCCAAACACCTCTAAAGAGTTACAGAACTGAAAATGTATGTGTTTGAGAGAGGGACTTGATTTCTGCATGAGGAATATACACAAAATAATGGAGAGTTACAAATTATATCAGGGAAACAGAGTGCTTTTCATTTTAAACAGAATACAGCAAAGCAAGATGCTGAGTTACTTGATTATGTCAGGGTAGTCTCAAGTCTGTTTTCTCACCTATAGAACAGTGTAAGATTAAATTACACCAAGTGTTTCTAAAATCACAGATGAAAAGCAAAGTGCAAAATATCATTAAAGGCACCTATTCTTGACTTGGGATTTACAAAAAGATTGTTCTTTTATTTTTCTTATTATCCTAATCTTTTTAGAACACGTAATTGCATTGCTCTGTGTAAATGTGATTGCGTGTAGGAGTAATGCCTAAAATAGACTGCCGGCCTGTTTTTTGTGTACTTACTAAATACTCACTCATGGTAAACAAGTTTCTCTGTGAAGGAAGACTGCAACAAAGTTTGGGTTTTCTATACTTTGCCTGAAAACTTCCAGCTGGGTAGACCAAATGACTGCATGTGCTTTGCTTCCCTAGGAAACCAGACTTCAACTTGGTAACTGTTTAGCTTAATTCTATTTGCTGCTGATGTAGGCAGTCACAGTGGCTTGCTTTTCATGCAGAAAAGCACTGTTTTCCCTGCTTTAGAAAGAAGCAAAAGTGACATCACTGACCTAGCTTTAGGTAGCTAGGTCCACATACCAGGCGGGAGTGCCATAGGAGCAGAAGTGGGTTCAGTGATATTTCAGACGTGTTTCCATTTCCACCACTTCAGGATGCAGAGCAATAGTGTGACAGGTAATGGTCAACAGACACCATGCCAAAAGACAGGGAATGATCTTCAGTATTTTCATAAGTAATGAAGTTTGGCAGGTCTAGGAATATGCTTAAAGAAAATTAGCCATCAAGTTAGGTTAAAGCCAACATAAATGATAATTTATTAGGCTGTCTCACAGCAATAGTGTTAGTTTTTGATACTGTGTAAAAATGACCTTGATACAAAGTTCAGAATACCCCATTACAAACACAAAAAGAAACCAATTCAGGTATATTACATTTTAAATGATCACAGTTAACATGGTACTCAACTAGCTTCTTCTTCAAAAGGACACATTATGACAACCTTGAAAGAAGGTGTTCACACTAATAGGCTTTTTATTATGTAATTCAACACAATTTATGTTTATATGCTGTCCTCCATACAAGTATATAAAAAATAATCTTTGCAGCGAACTGTAAATTGAAGTGAAGACAATAGCAGACAAATGCAATGCAAAGTGACTGTCCTATGGGGAAAAATGTGCTCTAGGTAGACAGCAACCGGGAGAACTGGGAAAAAGCCCAGACCTCATTTGATGAGATGTTAGAACACAATGAATAATGAAGTGACCATATGAAATATATTATCTTCATTGTGAATTCTGAAAACCTATTCTTATGTAAATCCAAGACATCAGGGAATCTTTCAGAGAATTGAAAAGGTTAATATGTAATATAAAAAAATGGACGTGGAAAGTGCAAAATGCCTTTTTTATTTTCTTTACACTTGTGTCTTTCAAAAGACACTAGGGATAAGCTAAAAGTTGAGCTGAAACACTTTTCTTGTCTAGCAGCTTTCTAATGGTAGAAGGGATAATCAAAATGACTTCTAAACACTGTTACTTCCTCAGGGAAATAACCAAGCCAAACCAAACCAAACCAAAGCTAACCCAAAAATGACCACACTATCCAAGGACACAGGCAATTTACTAAACAGTAAGGTATTATTCTTTCTTTGAGTATTCCAAGGTGGATTGACAGACAACTGCTACAAATTTGTGCTTTTCAGGTGTGAGATATGACTCCATCAAATGACATGAACTACAAGTTGAGATGGGGAGACAATTTATTAACTGAGAACACAGAATTCACTGAGCCTTTGAAGGGAAACATTTGAGAGATATGACTGTTAATTTAACCTACTTTCAATGATCTGTTCCAAACAAAACCATTTCTAATACCAACTAATGATACAAGTTTTAAAGTGTTCTCTTATGTTGGAGACTTCAGACTTACAGAAAGTCATCACTGTGATTTCATGTTTGAGTTTCTGCTTCTCACAGCGATTATTCCAGACAGCTATATCTGCACTTGTACACTTTTTTTACATATGGGATTGCACAAAATAAAATCAAAAATTCACTAGCCACAGTGAACACAAAAAATACATTCAAATAAATAGAGAAAGAAAATACGATTACTAGTATGGATTCTTATAGTGGGTTGTGCACAAATTCATTGAGATCCAATGCAGGAACTGGCTCTTCAAGTCCAAAGAATACAACCAAAGTTAAAACACACCAGAAGAAGACAAAGATAGAGAATAAAGAGAAGTTCTATCAAGGAACAGGAGCGACCGACTCTACGTTAACTCTGCAACAGGCCAGTTAATTACCTCTAAATGCTTTAGAGCAACTTCTTGTGGCCTTATTTTGAATAGCAATAGCTTACGCAGTATCGTTGGAACCAAGTATCCATTATGTAGATAGTTAATATAGGGATCTAGTCCCAATTCAGTAATTCCTTTAATTATTTATTACTAAGTAATTATTACAATATTACCTACTGTCCTCTTCCTTGATCAGAAGATGATCACTAATGGTAAGTTTCAAAAAATACATGCTTATGACACACAGTAGTTTCTGAATAATTTGGGGAGTTTAAATGAATTTTAATTCCATGGCAAGAAAAAAAGCCAAGACATGGAATCAATTAAAGTGCTTGCCAAGTATTTTGTTTCTTTTACATAAGCTCATGCTGTGAAGAATCAAACTCATTCCACTGAATTGGAAGAGTAACTTCGAATTCCCAGGCTGCTGTTTCTAGAGAACTAGAGTTAACCGGCAGAGAATTAAAGAGTTTGCAGGGGATTGGTAAGAGTATGTTATATATTTTTAAACTAATGGACTACTACTTACCTCATTTACACCAGCCCATACCTAGGAACTTACTGCCATGCAAGAGAGAACACACAGAACACACACACTACAAGAGTCTGCCTCTCTTGATGGCATGGTATGCAGAAATCCTGCAGAAGTCTCTGCAAATTACGTCCTTGGGACAGGAGGGGACTGCACATCGCATCAAGCACTTACACACAGGGTCTGTCCTGCTGCTGCCTTTACAGCTTCTGCAGACACTCATATCAGCTGGAGTGATGTGGTGTAAAATGGTAGTCTACTACAAGCAAGGGGAGATTCTGAATTAATAGTTTTCTACAAAAGAACTCAAGTCACAAGTGAAAAGAGAGGTAAATTTGGCAAAGGAAGTTTACAAACTCCTGAAGGTCCATGCTCACACTTTTTCATTGGAAATTCTGTGTGTCATTAAATTTACTTATCATCTCTTCAATATCCTCAAAAATAATAAAGATTATGCCTGCATTAGTTAACAATGCTATGCAGCAGTTTAAGGTGCAAGCTTTTTTTTATCAGACTATAATAAATTGTGCCAGATTCTTCTTGATTTTTAGTTAATTCTGAAACAAGTTATCTTTTCCACATTCTTTCTGGCTACAGAGGGAGATATAAGAGTAATCTTCGTGCAATGCCATTTTTAAGCTAAATTTATGTTCGAGATTTGCATGTCAAGTGCCTTAGTGGTAAAAGGAGCTCTCAAAGACATCATGTTTATGCTTCCATTTATGCTTAAATTTGATCACCAAAGCAAAGCAAAGCAAAGCAAAGCCAAGTGAAAAAGAAAAACAGATGCCTTTAGCTCTTTTTGTCTTAAGTCAAATATGGATTGCTTATTTTAGTTATTGACTAAGCCTCTTTTCTAGGGGGAAAAAAACTCTTGGCATTTGCAGGATATGCCTGGATATGGTTGTTTTACACTTGGGCTGTGTCCTCCACAGTTTGTACTCAATACTGCATACACATTTGAAGATCATAATGTTTAATGTGCTGACAACTGATTCTGCAACATCCCAAAATCATATCTAATGATGTGTAACCAGTTCTTCATCTATTTTAATTGTTATATTTGGATGATCTCTGTCTTCCAAGTATGCTTTCTGTTAGGAAAAGGAAGAACATCACTACTAGAAAGGATAATTTATCACAATTTGAGATTCTGGTGGTTCAACTTGGAAGATATATTCTGACATATCTCACAGGTTATTCCAATATGAACTAAATATCTCTAGGGAGATTTTCATTCTGAAGCATAAATATTGGCATACACATATACATTTGACCAACAGAATAATGCTCCATCAGAAGCCCATACTACACACTTCCACCATAACTTATTCCACTATTCTGCACTCTACTTTCTTAAGGGCCATTAAAATTTTATCTTTAAATTTCCCTTTCTCAGAGTTGCAGAAAGGAACCTGAAAAAGGGGCCTTGGAAAGACAAATCATACCAGCAATCCACAAAATTAAATTTAAGCCAGTCTCTGTACTTGTGGGTTAGGGTCATGAATACAGAGGACCTGGGGGCTTCGGCCAGCAAAGTTCCTTAGCATTTTAAAAAATGCAAATACTGCTTTTCAAAAGAATAAAATTTTACATTACATTTACACTATTTACATGTCAATAATTTGTATATATTCAATATGTTTATACTACTATTGGAAACACAAAAATATGCACAAAAATGGGACAAAATCTGTTACCTCTTGGCTCACATCAACGTAAAAGATGAGGTTTGTTTCATCTTTCATTCATTTTCTCTCAAAACAAGCTTTTCACAATCCAAACTGCCTTATTTCATACCTAATAATTTTTCTGCAGCCAGTCACCAGGGCTCTGGTCCATCTGAGCACGTGGCAGTGGGCAGTCAGGGCAGTAGTCGGAGCCTTGGGAAGGCAAAGCAGCCCCTGACAGGGACTTGAGAAGTGAGGGAAGGAGAGGAGTTGTTCAACAGACTTTCTAGTGAAACAGCTTCCTTCAAAACAACTTCTGAACCACATCTCTGGGCACACAGAGGCTGCTGAAAAATGGCCCAAGACTCACATAATGCCTTTTAAGCATTTTGCTTAAAAGCCTGGCCTTGTAATTATTTTTTTTTTTTTTGTCACTTACACAGTCTTATTGTGATTTGGTGTCAAAATATGGAAGAAGAGGCAAATGTAACAGAAAAATTAAAACTTTTCAAAAAATGCCACACAGTGTAAAAATTCCTTCTTCCTGCAGATTCGTGCAGGGTGTTGCTTGCAAGAATCATCAGAAAACTGTCAAATCTTTTCAGAGCTGCCTATTTTCCCCACATGATCTCAGTGAGGTGGTAAAAAAAAATCAAAAAACTCCGGACTGGTGAGAGGCAGAGCAGATGGGTCTCTCCTGTGCAAGCCACTGCCTGTGGAGCAAAGCCAGAGGAATGCTCAAGGCAGTTCCTTGGAGTTCTCTCTTACATGCTTCTTTGTCCAAACCACAAATGTCCCAGCCAGCCTTACAGATTTTTAGCTCTATAAGAGTGGAACAATACACACTTAGGGCTACTTGTGAAACTTGCAGTATCTTTGTTTTCTCAGTCTTATCATCTCTTTTACAGCTTATTCCTTCCTTATTCCTTCTTTACTGATCTCCTGTCATGTAGAGCACAAAGAAATATGTAAAAAACGAAACAATCTTGTGAGTGGTCCTGCCATGACACATCCACAAGAAGACAGAGGCAAATTAAATGAACCTTTGAATAAACTAGAGTCAAAGTCATTCTTTTTGTCAAAGAGAGATGGGTCAACAGATTACAGTGATTATAGCCAATGAGGCTCAATGTCTTCTCTTTGTACTTCCTTGGCACGATATTCTATTGTGGGAAGAT
The DNA here is from genome assembly GCA_013400915.1 of Pardalotus punctatus. Taxonomy (NCBI): domain Eukaryota; kingdom Metazoa; phylum Chordata; class Aves; order Passeriformes; family Pardalotidae; genus Pardalotus; species Pardalotus punctatus. Next base: position 155,586 of record VZTX01001453.1, on the reverse strand, counting down.
GTTTCTGTCTTATTATCGTGCACTCTGATTATAGTAAATTATTAAGAGGCTTCAAAAGAAGCTATACTTACTTCTTCTCAGCTGGAAGTCCAGAGAAAGTGAAGAAGAAAATTGTATCAACAACATGATAAATCTACATGCAAGGTGCTGTTCTTTTGCAGTAAATAAAGCACATGTCTCCAGTGGAAGAAAATTATGCTTCATTTCCCCCAGTAAGGGTCTTTAAGCAATTCTTTTTTCAAAGAGGAATCAAAATTGTTAAAATATTTTCTTTAAAATGTTTTATATTTTGATCCCAGATTTCCATTATGCTTTGAATTTTGTTTAAAATTCTATGGAGAATATTTTCAAAGCAACTTAGTTTGTGACATTAATTTCAATATTCCATTTAACAATCTAAGATTCTTGGGGGTTATTTGGGGATTCTTGGTTTTCATTATTTTTTATATTCTGTTATATTAACACCCACTATCTCATTATAACTTCTGTGAATAACTCAGAAATAATACAAACTGGAAACTGGAAAGCACTTTAACCAGCTCTAAATAATTCCAAGTAAAATTAAAAAATAGAGATTATCTTTACCATACATATGTGGTTACTGCCAAAATGTCATAATATGAAATAATAAATCAATCCCCTTCCCAAAAAGTTTAGTAAATATTGTTACAATTCAGATGAAATTGTGAAATGATTTTTCCTCCAGTTTTTTAATATCTTACGTTTTTCTCCTCCCCTCAAACTGTCCATTTTTGGAAGATTTTTCTCTCTTTGAAACAAATTTTTTTAATAATAAATTTTTAATGTTACCATTAGACAGGAAGAAGTGGTATTTCTTTTCCTCTAATAACCTTAGGAAGATCTCATTTAACACAGGCTTTTCAGAGATGAGATGATACATTATATTCACCAAGAATACATGTAAACCAGAAATTAATTATAAATATATCCAATAAGTACAGAGTTTTTGCAGTCTGGTTCCTCTAATTGGGAGCAGTGGGTCAAGCTCATACTTCTGGAGCATTCCTTTTGCAGAAAATTTCACTACCAGAAAAAACATTAAATAATTTTTATGCTAAACAGTTGCAAGGATCAGAAAATGAATGAATAAATTAAAAAAAAAAAAGAGTTTACCACAGCCTTAACTGTTTTAGGTTTGTTTTTTTTTTTTTTAAATTACACTGCTGAATTACTATACTTTGATTATTACTCTTCTACGTCCCTGAAGAAACTAATTTTTATCTGGAAGAAAGAGTTGAGCTTTACCTGTCTTAATCTTTCTACTCCACTGCAAGTACAGTCTGCAAGAGCAGTATTGCATGACTAATCAGTCAGGAGTGAAAGACGGTTCCTGGTATATTTAAGTTAAAATCCTGCTTTGAACCACCCTCTGGAAGAGACTGGCTGGGATGATTACTAGATAACTGAGGGACTTCCTGTTGGGGCTGTCAGCAGCCATCTATGCATCTTCAATTAATTCTTCGGCCTGAAGGCATGAATACATGCTAAGCTCCACCAACTCTCTTGAAAAACTGTGAGAAGTTTACACAAAATCGAAGCTCTCCCTTTAATTTATCTGTAATGCTGCTGAGCTGACACCACAGCAGAGATGAAGGAGTGGTGAGCCCATGCCAGTGGTGGGTTTTCTCTCCCAGGTCGGCCAAACACTTGAGTGCTGCTGAGACACTGCCCAGAGCTGACCAGAGCCTTGGGCAGGGTCTGTTTCACCTTTACAACATGGCAAGCTCCCAGAGCGGCTGAAAGAGAAATTTTATACAAATAAAACTGGCGGTTCAACCTCTAACAGAAATCCAGCAACTAAGCAGGACTACTTCTGCGCTGCCCTGCTTCCAAGATTTCTTCCAGGTCCCCACCTCGGTGGCTTTCTGTGCCACAGCAGGCACCCTCAGTGCCTCTTTGCATGGGTGACAAGGGCCACGCTCCCCCTCCAGGCAACCCCAGCACCAGCTGCCCATCCAGGGAAGACCTCCCAGCTCTTCAGCATCGCCTCCAGCCCAGGAGGCACAATGTGTCGTGGTTTGACCCTGGCCAAATGCCAGGGACCTACGACGTTTGCTTTCTATGCTCTTTCCTGCTGCATTTTTGCAGAGGAGAGGACTCAAACTAACACAAACACACTAAACTCATGAGTTGAGATGAGGCAGTGATGGGGAGGGGACGCACGAAAACATGAGCAAACAGGTGAGAGACTTAAGTTGCAAAGTGATTTATTAACCTAACAGAGTCGGAGGATAAATGAAAGGTAAAAATAAGCTTTTAAGACACCATTTCTTCCTCCTTTTCACAACNTCCAGAACCTTCGCACAGGACACACAGGAGCCATCTTTGTGCCCCTCCCTACCCACTAGCAAAAACTGGGCCAAGTAAAACCACCACACAATGCAAGAACGGAAAGACCAAAGATGCTGTATCTCCTGGGCAAAATAACACCTATCCACTGTTTTAGCTCCTGCTGATCAGGAAAGCAGTTTTTTTGAGGAAAAGTATGATTTGCTGAAGGGAAATGACAAATCTTAGAAAGATTGACTGTCACCAGTCATGTGGAATTTAATTACAGTTCCAGTCCATTCCTTTTGACTCTTTCAGCTAGTAGTAGATATTTTAAGTCATATTTCTTTCTCATAAAAATAGACAAATACAGATATATTTTCATAGAGCAAAGATTTTGGGAGTCAGGACTTTGTTCTTTGGGTGGTTTCTCTGCATTTTTCTTTCATTTCCTCATCCAAATATTCCTGACACAAACTCATCCTAATCAAATAATTTTCAGAAGCTAAAGAATGAGCTAGAACATGCTAATTTATGAGCCCCTATTTTATAATTTCAACCCTTCTTCTAAAGCCTATGGTGTGTCACATTTTCTCATTTTGCTTGTCTTCAAAGACAAGATTATTTTCACAGATATTCAGATTTTACCAGTAATGACGGAGACATTTTTCTGGTGTAGACACTGTTAAAGAACAGATGTAATATATTACTAGGGATTTTGTTTCCTAAAAAAATTAAATATTTTGAAAAAACACATCAGTTTGTGATGGAAATTACTGTTATTAGACTTTAAATAAATGCACATATTACAATCCTATTGTTGAATGTACTGCAGTAGTGATCAAAGATCATGTTGTTACTGCCTACAACTGGAAATAGAAGATGCCATTATATAAGCCAACCTATTTATACAATAGTATTTTGTTAGTGTAGCTACTCATCCAATGTAAATATTTAAATCCTTTGATTTAAATCCTTTTAAAAATTAAATCCTATGCAGTCAAAATAGTATGAATAATTTCTATCTCCTCACCTGTCTTCCTACTCTAAAAAATAGCATCAAAATACAGATTTCCAGAATAACGCAAGCAAGAGGTTTTAAAACATTTTTAAACACTTCACAGTAACTCCAAGTTACTTCCTGATTTGCATGAAGACAGAACTGTAATGATTTGAAGTGTTCAGTGTCTTCATCATAATATAAGGAAAGATTATAAAAGTAAGTTAGAAATTGCAAGACTCATTTAAGCAAAGTCATTGACATAATTCCTGGATTTTTTATCTTTTAATCTGAGACTGTGTATTTGAAGTACTATTAAATATTAATAAGAAGTGGTTTTGATTTAATAATCGGTAGTAGATGGTTGTAATACCTTTTAAGAGCTACTACAATTACTCTATCTAAACCACCAATCCTCAAAACAAAATCTTATATCAAACTAACCAGTATTTATCAAGCACTTATTCCATCATTTACTCCAGAGGAAAATCTCTCAATTTTGCTCGCATATAATTTCTGCCAAGAAAAGCAGATATTTGCCATTCTCAGAGAAAGACAGCATCCTCCATGGTAAATAATCTTTTCTTCTAACACTACTACTCAAAACAATTTAGACCGCCTGTGTTATAAGGCAGCATCTAAAGAGAAACCCTAGCTCTATAATTTTTCAAGACAATGAAAAACAAATACTCCAGGTAAGATACAATGAAACAACATGCACCCCTGCCCAGCCTCATATAAAGCAGCAAGAAGTAATGTGTGAAAAATCTAAGACTAAAAGTATTTGCAATACAGCTGCAGAAATTATGTATTTATACACGTAACTGAGGTAGTTTTCAAATAGCGAGTAGTAGTACCAACATGGTTATGACAATGCACAGCTCAGTTAGGGGGCACTTACCCTACCAACACAGTATTTTGGCAGCTGCAGTGATGGTGTACTATAACTATCCTTATTTTACACTTTCCTTTTGCCCAGCAAATACTGAAAATATGAGGGGTAAGATCCAGACTTACTTGTAACATATGCAAAGTAAGATTAAACTTGCATCAAGGAATCTCCCAAGAGACTAATAGAATATATATATATCTGAGGGTGTTTTGAGCAGGTGAAAGTCTGATAAAGATGTAATGAAACTGCACCCATACCACCATTTTTTCCACACATATTCAGTCTAAGTAAAATCAGAAAGTGATAGAAGACAGAAAGTTGCTTCAAACTCCTACTGCACTTGTGATAATTTGAGAAAAAATACTTAATTCCATAACTCATTGTGTTTATGAAAGAAGAGCTGTCAGTGTAACTTCACTAGTTGAATACTATTGAAATATATTTTAGCTACTTTTTCCATGTGTGTCTGTAGAGTTTTCTAACAATAGCAAAACATTTACATCACCTGTGAAGTACATCTACTGTGATACAAATGTAGTAGTGCCTTGTAAGACTTTCTATATTGATATTAGGGTTCTTAAGTTGCTGGTTTTGTTTTTTTTTTTGGATGTGCTACCAGAATCTTGTCACAGAAATTCTCCTTCCTCGTCTTTAAACCAGAGGCAGGACAGTCAGTTGAGATAGGAGTATGAAGAGTGTTATTTATCAATCTCCAACAAGGCAAGCCCCAAAAGAAGAATTACTCATCTTTAATGAAATATAAACAAATCCATTTCTATCTTCAAATGGATTTACCTGAATGCATCCAGAAAGGTATTTCTCAATTCAGCAAAAAATTAGAAGTGCGCAAAAAAGCTCTAATGATTGCCTTAATGTAAGACTTACATTCTTATCATGCTAATGTTATCATATCAACAGGCCTATACTGATTTTCATTACCCCAGGATCTGTTTTTTTCAGAGGTTTCAGCCCTGGATATGCCTGTTCAAAATATTAATATAGATAAAAGTTGATGGGTTTTTGGATGCCCTACTGCTACTGAAAGAGGAAAATTTGGAAAGCTTTTCAATCTAAAATTTATGGCACCCAAAGAGTCTACTTTCTATAATTAGAATTGTGGGGGAGGAGGGTTGCCATACATCATGATGCCAGTATATCATCTCGAGAAACCAACATAACAAGCTATGCAAGTTTAATCATGGAGGACCTTTCCCTTTCCTTTCGCTTCCTTTTCCTTCAAACTCTGCATGAATCACTGTTCTGTTGTTTGCTCTCAGTTTTAGTAAAGATGGTCCAGCATTGCAAAAAAAAAGTGAAATACAGTCAAATTTAAACGAATATAAATGTGAAATCTACTGTGGTCAAACTTGGTAAAGATATGTAGGATTCATTAGTGATTTAGTGGCTAGTGATAAAGGCTTATTTTTAATGAAGATTTGTCTTGCATTATATCCACTTAAGGTCTCCACTGGTGTATTAAAAAATGAATATTTAATGGCTCAGAGGTTGAAGTCACATGCCAAGACATAATTCAGAACACTACCCTGGTAATGTGAGGTTACTTCATTAATTTCTTCTCTTTGCCTGCCTGGCATGCATGCAGGATTAGCACCTGTGTGAATTCCATTGCCAGAAAAGATGCAGTGTGGACAGAGTCCTGAGCCCTAGAAGGTTGTAGCAGATGAAATCTCTGTCCTCAATTTGTGCTGCACTGGCCTTTAATGTAGAGGGAATCAGACCGTTCTCAACTCGATAACACACCATCTGGAACTCCTTTTTGGTTCTGCTCCAAGTAGTAAGGATAGCTCCAGCATGTTTTCCACCCCTTTGGGAAGGTTTTTGGTCTGCAATGACTGCTGATTTATGCCAGCACACTTATAAGTGAGGTACTGGGACACACAGTGGAATCACTCCACTTGCAAAATTAGAAGTGCTAAATTTAGAATCTGATAGGGTTCCCAATGGCCACAGGCAGGTTATCCTGCTGTAATCTCATCAATGAGAGTCACTGATCACCTTGAAACTTAGAATTGGAGCCTCCCAGAGACCAACAACCCCAGAATTTCCACTTTTCCTGCTGTCAGACCCTTTCCTTACTTGCAAGCTCTATATAAACATGTAGCAATATTGGAGATATTCACCGGAACAGTAATTGTAGAAGAAAGTAGAGACAAGACAGCTTCTTACTGGTGTCAAATTCAAATAATTTTGAATAATTTTGTTTGATTATAAACAAATAAAATAAAGTCACCATGACTTATTCTGTGACTTATTCACTCAAGACTGTTGCCTGAACTCTAATCTTACATGCTGTGAAGAAACGAGGCTTTTTAACAAGTGGAGTGCATTCAAAGAGGGGTTAGGATGGTTCCAAACACCCTTGTAGCCCCATTCTCACTTTGTCCTGCCTTCTTCCATACAGCCTTCTAACAACTTTTCCAGTGTTCAGGTGAGAGCAATTAAGAGGGAATTAAAAAAGCCACATAGGAAGGATTAAAATAGAAATAAATTAATGCATGCATATAAAATAAAAACTTAATGAATTATTTGTTATTAGCACCACACTGTCAAAGTTAATGAAAAAGACAACTTTTCATTTTGCCTTTTTTTATGTTCTTTTGTTGTTGCTGTGCCACCTTTGAGAGGCCCATGGCAGTATATATAGAGAATTAGATGTAGATAAATAGATATATAAATGCAAATATTGCCCATAACTACTGTTAGAAAGTCAGATAAAAGATGAGACCACTGATCAAGCCTGAACACATCTTGCTATAAATTGCTAGCTCCTTTTGGTATAATATGTTGCCTATCCTTATACAATAAAAGAATAATAATACTATTCAAACTGCAATTAAAAAGCTGTAAAGAAACAAATTGCATTTTAAATGACTGCTAAGAAACATTTAAGATTGAAAGATCAATTCTGCAGCTGAAAAGAGGAATGAAAGCGTGCCACTAGACCCATCCAAAATTGAACTATGAAATGGGCCGGAAAATATACTGCTGAACTTTTTGCCAATAGGGAAACATATTAAATCAATGAAAGGATATTTGGGTAATTAAATTTTTATAACCTGAGGTGAGAATGTGATTTGTCATAAACAATGAGCACTGCAGTCCAAGTTTTTGATGAAATAATCAAAACCAAAATATCAGCATTCCTGCCTGGATTCTCCATTTTCCTCTGGGTATCCATCCCTAAGAAATGATCCCTCAATTTTCTGTCAGTATGAGAAGAACTTGTATCTCATATGTATAGAAGAGTTGCTCTGAGGTTTTTCCAATAAATGTCTTTTCTACTGAAAAATACAACTTCATCAAAAAGTAATACGCATCAGGAAAATGTGGCTATAGTTGCAATTCGGCATAAGAGAAAAGATAATTTAATAACATGGATCATTGTTGGAACACTTTGGGAACAAAATATTTCTTACTAGCATTTTTTAATTAAAAATTTAATTTAATAATCAGCTTCTAAATTTAATAGTTTTGAAATCTTAGTTCAGTGCTTTATTATTAGCAAAAGGAAGCATTAAGGTCATTTAGAAAAAAAAGTCCAGAGAAGTGTATTTCATTCCTCTTTTTAAACGGGAGAAAAAAAATATTTTCTATGAAACAAAGAATGAACTTCTCTTTCTTTCTGATATATTTGTACATCCCTCTATATTAGGCTTCCTCAAGTCTATATATGCTGCTTTCTAATTTAAACAAATTGGCAAGGATGTGATAAAGAGAAATGTGTTCAACAAATTCCTGGATGAGAACAAATATACATATATATGCATATATACATGCAAATATATATGTATATCCATGTCCAACATGTAGTCATGGATTAGAACAAAACTCAGTAAGATTTATTTATCTTTGATTTTTCAAATGGTCTAACTGGGTCACCATGTCCAAAATAAATTAGTGGCAGACAGACGTGGAGTGGGACCACTTTATGTTCGCTTCCTTAAAAAGTAAGCTAAAAGCTGAATCTTATTTTGGTCAGGATAAATTCCTTGTTAATATCAAAATAAATTGAAATAAGAGAGATTAGAAAGACCAATTAAATACTGGTGATACAATTAAAACCACGTTCAGTTATCAAAGCAATTTTCCCAGTCACAGCAAAAGGTCTAACTTAATGTCTGTCAGAAAAACATTTGATGCTTCATTAGCAAAACCTGGTTACACGCTATCTCTTACCTATTAAATATCTATATCAAATCTAGATATGAATAAAGATTCTTCTTTTTCAGACTTCCTGGTTAGATATGCCCTGCTCAGCATGCAGCATTTGGTGTTAAATGATTAGAATGTCTTCAAATAAATGCACATCTTGTAAAACATATTAGGGAGGATAAGCATATGGCCGGCATATTCTGACATTTATTTTAGGTTGCATGCTCTACATACACATTAGTCTCTAGTAGAAATAAGAGCACCAAGAATAAAAATGTGCATACTATTTTCTGCAGTCTACTTTAAAGTTAGAAAATCATTGTCCTACATTAAGCAATGAAGGCTTTAAAAGATTTTAAGGAAACTGTAAGTCTGTTCGAATTTAGAATATTGTCATCCATCAGTAATCTCTTGAACAAACAAAATGCATTTATTACTTGTTTCATATTCATAAATGCATTGGTTTAATTAAAATGTTTTCTGAGTACAAAGCACAGATTTTTTCCACAACTAAGCCTGAATTTAACATGCAAATACCTCCTAGCCATGACTTATGTTGAATAATTGACTTATAGAGAAAAAAAATGGGCAATAATTTACATTTTATCTGGTTTTCCCTATCAAAAAATCAATAGATGCCAGAGGGAGAACAGAATGTTTAAAGTTCCAAATTCCAAGGATTTTCTAAGTTTGCATAATACATGTGACAACCCTCCCACAGCATTCCTTTTATCATATTAGTTCCACAAACCAGTTTATCTGTGTGCATTGTTCACACAGAAAAAAATCTCATTTATTTATAATTGCCTAATCAACTGAAACTTAATTGCATTATGCTGTAAGGACCTTTGATGAAGCTTTAGAAATCTGCATAAACATTTATAATTTGAGGCTCTAATTAAAAAGAAAAACCCCAAACTTCTGAAGGAGTGAAAAAGTTGGTTTTGATTTGCTTTGTACAAACTCTGTGGTATATTTTCATCACCACTTCAATTTTCTGTTTACATAGTGAAAAACAGTAAGCATGGAGACTTTATTGTGAGGGGGAGTTTAAAGACATTCATTAAGCGTAAACATATTTTCTGATATAGCATCTTTTCTGACATTTAAATTCCCAATAGCTTAAAAAACCTCATTGATTGTGTTAATCTTCCAAATAAAATGTTTGCAATTCAGAATTGCTCTGATTTATAGAGAAATTGATATAATGAAAGATTTCATTGCTGAAGTATTTTTGAAATATAGAATATTTCTCCATGCAAAAATGCTGCTAGAGTGGGTGGAATTGTGAATCTTTTGAAATCAACAGTCTTGAGAACATAAAGCAGAAATAAATTATTTAGGAAACCACAGGCAGCAGTACAGAAGGAAAGAAATAATACAGGGTGAAAGCATCACCTTTCTCAAATATGAACATTGCATACCTATGCATATAGGAGAAAAAAGCCAACAAGTCCCAGCATAAGAAGAGCCTTTTGGACCTATCAAGACACGGAAAAGTATCTAATAAAAAATGCATGGAATTATGCTCTCTGATCTTCATAACTACACCAGAGGTCCTAAACAGAAATAAAGATGAACACATTTCCAAAGCCTAGGAGAATATTTGTACAGATATCTCTTTTGTTCACTCTTCCCTTTCTATTTCTCCTCCTATTTCAATTTTGGGATATGTCAAGTAGAAAAAAAAAAGAAAAAAGAAAAAAAAAAAACCAAAACCAAAACCAAAACAAAAAACAAACAAACAATAAACCAAATCAAACCAAACAAAACCCCCAAAAAACCAAAAAACCCCCCAAAACTGCCCGCCCCCCCAAAAAAAAGAAGAAAAAGGAAAGGAACACCAACATTTATTATTTTGTGTAATTTCTGCATAAAATATATTTTGTCTGAGGTACTCTGGACATGAATTATGAATTTACCACACTGAACAAATTTAGCAGAGTGGGGATTAATTTAGGTTCTCTATATGGCCTAGCATCTGAGAACTCTCATATGCTACTTGTTTTATAAAATCAAACCAGAGAAATTGTGACATAGTTTTCTGTTTCAAGACCCTACACACTATGAACTCAGCAAGAGACATTGAACAAACACTGTCAAACAGGACAAAAAGTAAATAGATCATAATAAAATGGGCTGTAACAATGCACAGTTGTTAGTGAACAAAATGGGGAGTAAAGTTCAGACAAGTATTTGAAGGCAGAAAATAAGATGGCGTAATAAAGGTTCCTCGTAAAAGCAGTATTAAATACGAGACACAGCAGAAGAAACTTGGTTTGGGGTAAGGGGAATAAAGAGAACATATGAGGGAAGCTGATAACTTCTATTTGGGTAGGAAGAAGGGGATGAGAAGAAGAAAGTATAGGGTATATGACAAGATAAGGTGAAACACTGGAGGTGCAAAAATAATGAAAAAGGAGATTGTCATTAAAGAGATTTGCATAATTTGTCATACCTTCAGCTAGTGTAGGTTAGCATAATTTTACTGGAGTCAGTAGAGTTCAACTGATTGACAGAAAAATTAAGAAATAAAATTTAATTTCTGTGTAGAACTCAAAACCATCATTGTATCACTTCTTTTAAGATAGATTTTGACTATTAAACAATCCCACAAATTGTCTAAATGCAATGCTCTTAATAAAAAAAAAAAAAAAAAAATTAAATCCCAAATAAGAAAAAGAACTGACCCGAAAATCTCTGGCAGTGTTTATAAAAGCAGCTATATTAATAAAGTGAAAAAAAAGAAATATTTAACTGGAAAATAATTCTGCTCTTCTCCACAATATAGCTAATATTTGTGCAATACAAACATTATTGTTTAAACTGATGTTAATCTTTTAAATTAAAGAAGAATTATCTGGTGATTTCATATATCATTGAAAATGCCAAAATATTTTGAAGAGACCAAAAGATCATAAATTCCATGGAGTCAATTTATGCCTATCAAGTAATAGGTCCGTATGATATAGGAAAACACAAAGAACACCAACCAATTATGAAGAACTAAAACATAGAATTAGATAGTATGTTTTTAAGACAATTGATTAAAATGAAAGCCAGGTTTTAAACAAACATGACTGGTAACCAGAAATAAAGAGAGAAAAGCAGTAGGACTGAGGACTCTGGATATTTAGGAAAGAGGTTTGAATTTTCAAATTCATAGACTGCTTGAATGCGGATTTAGATAGGGAATATTTATAAAGTCATATCATAGTACTGTACATGAAAACGTAGCCCAGAATTTAATTCATGGCTGTAATCTTCTATATTTTTTTTAATCACAGTATCAAGTTCCTCAATAAATCTTCTGTACAACACTTAACATTTACAGGTGGGATCTTTGATATAAATTATACCCTTTCAGAGCATTTTTTCACATTCTTCCCTTAAAGTGAAGACAATTCAATATTGTCTGTCTTCAAAGAATTTTCATCCCTGGAAACCATGTAAGCCAGTACATGCTTGTGAAGGCAAAATTTGCCCATCATGATCTGAAAGTTGCTCTATCTCATTGTGTAATGTGCAATTGCATGTCAGATTCTCAACCTGCAATTACTGGTATTGCCTGGTTTAGCACAATATAAATTATCAAAAATGCTTTGGGGACATGAGAAACAAAACAAAATTAGCTCTGTATGAAGACAGACTCATTGCAAATGGTATTGTACTGAACAAAGTGTGTCTTATCATGTCTGTCATTGTTCTGAATAGTTGATCTCAATCCAAAATAAGTGGAGTAAACACAGCAGGATTACAGTTTATTGTTAGATTTCCTTAACACTCTCGGCTCTGAAAAACTGAACCAGTATTTTTTCCTCTGTGCTGCAATGGCATCTGTCATTCTTCAGCCATGAACTCCAGCTTATAGTTTACAAATATAACACAGCTCAGATAGCAGTACACCAGTTTTGTAGGGTACTGAAAGGATGATACAAGTTCAGGAGTAGAGAAGTGTGTTCTGCATTGTACATATCTAAAAATATCAACTTCCTTTTATTAAAAAAACTATTTCATAGAGTGGAATTCCAATGAAAAACTGCTTACTCATCTGGCTCTGACTCATCACTACTTTCCATTAGTCTAATTTCCTTTGCAAATAATAATTTGTCCCTTTTGTTCCTTTGTGTAATGGTACCACTTTTCTATAATATTCACAAAAATGGAAATCTTACTATTTGCTATAGAGAACCAGACCAAAAGACTTATTCAATAAATAAAAAGTTGGACATCTTTTGTTAACTTCTGATAACAGAAGTCAGAGGACATATGAAAAACCTTAGATCTGATTTGTGACCAAACCAATTTATCATTCCAAATCCACCTGTCTCAGGAAGAATGATAATCTTCCTAGTTCTCCCAAAACGGAAGATTTTTCCAAAATACTGAAAATACAACAGCAAGTGGAAAGTAAAGCAATGCATCAGATCACTAGAAAAAAAGTACAGCAACTGCCTGAATGCTTTTCTGAATTATTCAATTATTATTTTGTTCTTAACAAAGATATAAAGATCTCCTTATGGTCCAGGGTAAGATCTTAGTCATGTATTTTTATGTGATGACTGCAGTTTAATGCACCTTAGTAGGAGCTGGGCTGTGTATTTGACCCACTCACACTACTGTAGTACAATATTTCCTCCTTAGGAAAAGGAGGCTGAAGACCATTCATTCCATCTCATTTAATGTCAAAATGGTTCATTCCCACTGAGATTAAGAACCAATGATAAGTTTCACTGATTTAGCGTTTGTATGTAGAAACTGCTAATATGTAAAATAAAATGCAAACTACCAGTTTTTCCATGGTAAAACATGTTTCATTCTGAACTTTTCAGTGAACCAAAAGAAATAGAGGATAGGTTTATCCTTTGCTGAAACAAGGAGCTCTCAATTAGCCTTTCAAGTACAAGAAATAATACTCAGCCCAATAAAGAGATGTTTGCATCTCCAAGTAAAACCACACATTAATTTGGTATTACAATCAGAGAAGGAGTAAGTAGATTACATGTTGGATGGGAAAGAATTAAAACTGTGTGAGGATTGTGAGGCTTCAGAGGAAAAACTGCCTGCAAGAAGCAAAATGTTAGACCAAGAAATGTAAACTCTGATGAAGGAAACTCAGAGGGGAGTTTCATTTACTAGGATACAACTGAAGACATAATTGCGCAATCTGCCACTCTGCTGGCCACCATGTTAAGATCACAGTTGAAGGAGAAAGAGGAGAAAGAGGATTTTCTGGTTTACAAGTAATTTAAGTACGATTTTCTTTTGATTTTTTGCTAGTCTGTTATCGAATATCAATACACATTATTGTCAGTTTACTTGCTATTAATTCTTATATTTCCACATTATTTTACCCTGACTGGAGTTTAAATCATCTAACGTGACTGGATAACCGCAAGGTTATTCCTCACCAAAAGTCTGACAAAATAGGGAAAAGAAGCACTAAGCAAGATGAGATTCTTTTTATATACTTCATACTGTTTGGAGTCTAAATGAAAGGGGGATTTAATACTGAATGAGATACATGAGGTATAACAGATGCTTTAGGCAAAATAATTTAGAAACACATCTACTTAAAAGAGGAAGTTGCAATAAAACATTTCCACACCATTAACTGTAGGTTGTGCACACATTATGTAAAGAATCCATGATGAAGAAGTGCTTGCCATAATAAAACTGCACAATCCAGACTGCAACCAGGAAGCACTGACAGAGTATAGGAATCTTGAAACTGAACATGCTTCAGAGCTATGTTTCATATTCCTGAAGCTGAATTTAAGAGGTTTTCAAGGCAGCAGAAATTAACTTTGCAGTAAAACTAACAGTGCATACCCATTTTGTACACAAGGGAGGGAAGAAGGCAGCACAGCAGAGCTGGAATGACTCATAGCCCAAAAGGCAAGACTACAGGAGTTACAGTTTGCTAATGAGCTTCTCCTGAGAGAGAGGGACGCTATCATTTGAGAGCTAGACAGAATTTTCCTCAAGAATAGGAACAACTCTGTGTGCCTTGGATCCTGTTTTGAAATTTGCATGAGTTCAAAATTATATAAATGTGTAAACAACTGTCAAATGTTTTGAACTTATCATAGAGCTTTTGAAGGTGCTGTGTTGATGCCAATGAAAGAGAAGCAGAGTCTCTAATAGCTTTGAAATGGCTGTGTTGAGGAATTTAACTTCTGCAGACCAGTGCTTGTCAAATTAAATTCCAGGCAATTCAAAGAATAAACCCTACTGCAAAAAATGATACCTTGAGCTAATTATAACCTAGTGAACTCACTTCTAAACTTTCCTGAGACACAGTTCACTCTCTAAACTTGGGGGCAGGCAGGGGGGACAACCTACCAAACAAAACCAAACAACACAAACCAAAAAACAGTGATTAAACTTTATATGACTTTGCCATCCTTTTTGAGTGACTGATGTATTTTGCCAACAATACCTAGGTGCACATTTAAGAAAGGATATGAGCAGCACTGATGCAAAAGGGAAGCAAGGAAGAGTAAACAAAGCATCTGCAATTAATTTCCTGTGGCTGACATTGCTTCCCATCCTGTGTTTCTCTCTTGACATTATTTTCTTCACACACACCCCCAGTAATTGCAATAATAAAGCGTGTGTGAAGGGGAGATTTTGGAGTTAGCAGTAAGGTGCAAAACATAGAGTCCAGGATGTACTCGTCTTTTTAGGACATTTGTAGAGTTATAATTCTAGATGACATTTACAGCATTGTCTTAACTATTTAGACTGTCGTAGCACACATTCTCATTTAAGCTACATCCACACAGACTCATAAAGGTGTCAGCTGTGAGCAAAACCAAAACTGAGTGTTCTCACAAACCCTTTTCACCCCAACACCAAAGTGCTGCTGCTGCTGACTGATCTTTGTATCAAAAAAAATCCATACAGTAGAAAATTGTAATTAACCCTTACTCAAAAGCCACAAAGAAATCCACAAAGGTCAATAATAATTTTATCTGCTGCACAAATATAATTTTATATATA
>VZTX01001453.1:41291-140216 GCA_013400915.1 Pardalotus punctatus | reverse complement strand
TATATATATATATGTATATATTTATATGTATAGTCACTTCATAGTGCAATTAATTTTCCAGAACAGAAACTTAATCAAAGACTCCCTTAAACCCAAAACACTTGTTCTCCTATTGCTTACAAATTAACTGCTTATGGAATATAATAACAGGTGTTATAACAGGATCCTAACAGTATAATAAATTGTCAGGAACACTTTAAAACCGTGCAGGGCAAAGACACAGTTTTGAGTTCTGCTTTTTAAAAAGAACCTAAGGAAAAGAGAAGTGCAACATTTTTACTGAAAAAAGGTTGACAAATGCTAGTTTGGTATGGACATTGGAATACTGATGTAATGTTTCTTCCAGAAAACACTGAAGGAATAAAATTAAGCAATCAGAAACCTGAAATTTTGTAGAGTGAGAACTCCAGGGGGTAGTTCCCAAACCATTCATTTCAGAAACAAAGAAAACTGTTGTCTTTATAACAATGTTCAAATCTGCCCAAACATCACATCATGGTCAGAGCACTACACAACTTTTTTGTTTCTATGAGTTCGATGAATCACAGAAATTTGGTGTAAATACTTTCTTGCCCTCCAGCAAATAATTATTACTTTTCATCTGTTAAAGTCTGGACCACTATAAAACCACCTGACACTTAAGGCTATGCCAGGTCCTCTGAAAAGCACACACTTCAGAATGTGCCAGACATGGATTTTTTTTCTCCTGCTTTTTCAGATTCAGGGTGCTTCTACTATGCTTTATTTTATTTATTCTATGCCACATAATGGGAAGGTTACATGGAATACTTTTACCTAGAGTTAATTTATTATTCAACAATGAATTATCCTTATTTCACCATTTCATGAAAGAACTTAAAGGCACTACCAATAAAACCATTCTGTACCGAGAAAATTTCTGGTTGTATAGATATATTCAGGATTTCCTGCTTTTCTTTCTTTTTGTTCATAGAGACAGCAACTTCACCCAAAGTCTTGTGA
The DNA here is from genome assembly GCA_013400915.1 of Pardalotus punctatus. Lineage (NCBI taxonomy): Eukaryota > Metazoa > Chordata > Aves > Passeriformes > Pardalotidae > Pardalotus > Pardalotus punctatus. The sequence goes on along the minus strand of VZTX01001453.1, from coordinate 139,235 downwards.
CTTTTACCTGCCAGTCATAATACTTACATGATTATTTATAATATTTTAATGCCAATTTCAGGCTCCTGTTAATTTCTCTGACTTGTTGCTACTATGCTACTATGTCAATGTGCTCCTTATTCTTATCCTGGTCTTCATATTTAAGAAACAAATCACTGGGAATTTACTGTATTCATTATATTTATTATGACTTTAATGATGGACCTAGTAAATTGTAAATGTAAACCAGTAAACCAAAATGTAAATAGCACTGTATGTTCAGTCCTTATTTTTTTTCTCTTGTGGCTTATCAGCTAATTGTTGTTTCTTATTTAATGATTGTACAGTTAAGAAGATGAGTAACTGCTTCCTAGCTACATATTGCAAAAATCCTCACTGAGAATATTCAGCATAAAGATGTTAAAGTGTAGCCCTCTGAATCTGAACTTCATAGCCAGCAATAATCAAATATGTGGTCCAAATATATATTTTTTTAGTATGCCTTGAATTATTTTTTTGTTAGTGGTCCAGACATCATTGTCTGAATATCAATGTGTTAGCTGCTCAGAAACACATGCATTTTTATTCTTGTTTTTCAACTGTTTATTAAGGGCAGTTAATTAGTAAAGACTGTTAAAAAAGAAGAGTCATTCACCTCTCTTCAAAGGAGAACATGTTTTTCTTGAAGAAATAACCTCATCCAACATTTTTCTACTGGAAAGGTTGCTTTGGGAGAAATGAATAGCAGGGGAGAGATTTACTTTCTAGAGATATTCTTTCATCCTTTTCATCTTACTCTTTCTTTTACAGAAAAGGTAATTATCTTTTTACTTTTTAAAAAATTGTTTGTTTGGGGTATTTTTTGATAAAACCTCTAGATTAGTTCTGATTAAGTTCTGATTTCATTGCAAGATGAAAGGGTCAGAAAAAATATATGTAATTTTAAGATCTGGGATGCTTAAGGTAATCTCTCCATGGTGAAAATAAACTGTAGGAATTTTGTGGTTTTTTCCAAAATATATTTGCCTATTCTGAAATTCTTGTAAGAGCCTTAGTACAGTTAGGAAGTATTAGCATGCAAATGTTAAGTAATCTGACAAATAATCTCGTACCAGCTTCTGGAAAGAAAAAAAATAATCAAGGGGGGGAAAATGAACATTTTTGATATACCACAGTGCAGGGAGTTTCTGGTTTTGTCTGCCATGAGTCTGGTTTTCGCTTTTCAGTCTTATTAGCCCATATATCATTTTTATTCCCTGGTCTCTGCAATGTGGTCATGTTTACACAGTTTTTTTTATGGGCAGAAATTATCAAGGTATGACCTATGCACATTTCAATCACCATATTTCTTTGTCCTTTGCATATAACGGGTCAGTGCATTTTAACATAAGCTAAAACAAAGTGGTGAAGTTTTTAGGTCCTAAGTCTGTAGAATGATATGTGATAGCTAAAAATCAGACTCAGATGCACACTTAAAATATTCTGAATTAGGGTTTCAATACATAGGTAAAAAGCAACAGTGACATCAGGATGAGGATCCATACAACAGGTTTGCTTACATACCAGATGCAGAAAATTTTGGAATTAGAACTGCATTAGATACACTTGAATCTCTTATTTCAGAATTCCAGAGAAGATTTCTCCAATTTCTCTTGATTAACTCTGCACTTTCTCAGAAAAGGGCAGCCAACTAAATCATTAATAAAGATCCTCCTGAGTTACACCTACAGCCCCGAACATGCTTTTAGGGGATGTGAGCAGGTGCCTACCAGGCTGCTGAGTGATCAAAGGAACGGGCAGCCCATCACTCTGTGTGTAATCCAACAGAGCACAGCACAAGAGGGGATATCACTGCATTTTGCAATACCTCAGGGACAGTAAAGAAATAGTCTTTGTGCTGAGCATCATGCAAACCCAGAGCTCTGGCTCTCTCCAGCATCTTATAGCATATACCTGCTGCCAGGGAATTTGTAAAGTTAACAAAAGTCCAGCTGTCCAGGAAACCAATCCTCTTGCTTTGCCTTGGTTGAGCTGGCATATCTGCATTAGAATCTGGGGTCGAGATGTGTCCTTTGGAGACATTCCCTTTACAGCACTGTTGTGCTCTGGAGAGATACTGCACATTTCTTCAGATGTCGAGCATTCAACAGTACTTAGTTAACATGCTGTAATGGTACTTCACAGAGCAATTATTAAATTACTTTGTTCTACTGTAATGACCAATGATTAAACTTGCATAACACTGACATTACACGCTTTATTTATCAGGCTTCTGTACTTATTAAATTATTGGGAGGGTGGGGAGGGATCTTAACAGAAATGAATTTGTGCAATTATCTTTCAAGGTCAAAAACTGTTTCCCACTATGAAAGTAGACAAACCACATAAAAAATAGTTAAGAAGTTTTTAATGTTTAATATTTGTGTTTAATCTTTGTCTACATTGCCTAAAAACAAAAGTTACATAGTTTGCTGGAACACCTGCCTGCCACCTAAAGAGAAACACAAACACAGATGGCTTTTAGGCAACTGAGATACAGTATAGGAATAGTGAACTTGAAAATAAAATTATGAATTTAAGATGATATGTGGGGAGACTGGAAATTATCACATTTATCATAGAGTCATAGAATAGCTTGGTTTGGAAGGGACCTTAAAGATTATCTAGTTCCAAGGACAGGGACACTTTCCTGGACCAGATTCCTCAGAGCACCATCCAACCATGCCTTGAATGCTACTAGGGATGGGATATCCACCACTTCTCTGGGCAGCCTGTTCCTGTGCCTCACCACCCCCACAATAAAGAATTTCTTCCTAATATTTGATCTAAACCTACTCTCTTGTAGTTTGAAGCCATTCCCCCTTGTGCTGTCACTATGTGCCCTTGTAAATAGTCTCTGTGCTATGGCAGTGTGCGGCACACACCCAAAGCGCATAAAGTACAGACTGAAATACTGCCTGGTATCAACAGTTCTGCTGAGAGATGCAATATTTAACAAATAATCCTAACAATTAAATTCATTTGCTTCAGGAAATAATTTTGAAGATTTAGATAACAAATGTACTCAGAATTTTTATTCCTTCCTATATCCAAGGACAGATGCTTACTCAAAATTCCCTGAAGCAGAGGGGAATACAGCATGTAAAAATTTAGAGATCATATTCTCTTGTTCCTTCATCCATGTGCATTGTTTTGGTCATTGCAATGCAGACTATGCCTCTGAAGAATTCTCTTTACATACCTGCTTATGGCATTACTTCATAGATAATCTTTCATTTAGAAATTAGTATGTGCATTCATAATAAAACCATGTGATGACCATTGTTTTGCTGAGGTCCACAACACAAATTAATCAAAGTAACTGTTTCTTACTGTATAAACAGCTCCTGAAGCCAAAAAACTCTGTGATCCATTAATATTAAGTCCCAAATTTTTAAACTTTGTTTATATTTTCCTGAAGCTCCATACACTGTCTAAGATACCTTAAATTTATAGGCAGATTATATCAGTATGCTATGATAACAAAAATAATATGAAGAACTTGACCCATGGGAGCTTTTGACATTCATCTATATTCTGTATATCTACTGTGTTTTGAACCAAAAAGCCCATGATTGGTCATAAAATCTCTGTTCCTGTACCTTTATTACTGAAAGCATCCTTTTTTCTTTTGGGTGCAAAGGACATTCTTTCAAATTCTGTTTACATTTTGGAAAAGTACCCGAGTATTTAAGGATTTTATTGCTCCTTCTCCTTGCCAACAGCTGCTATCATCATGTGCTTCAGCTCTATTGCAGTAGACATCCTTGTATCACTGCTTCAAGGGAAAGGAGAGGAAAAAAACAGCCAACTCAAAATCCTATTACAGCGTTGATTTCTGGAAGGCTTGAGAGATACACTAAGTAACTTGCAACCACAGCATGCTGGGGGAGTTTTAGCCTGTTAGCCACATATCAGAGAAACAACTGAATAGGTATTTAAAATCTTAAAAATTGAAAAAAAAAGAGTATGAGTTCTTTGGAAAAAAAGAAGCAAAAAAATGTCATTAAATTGGAATAAATCTCTGGATGAAATAAATCTCTGAAAGGAATAGCAATGTTCCTGATTTTCAGATTATGGATTTGGCAAACAGGAGGTGAACTGTCAAGCACCCCACAGAGAGAGAAGGACTTGAGAAGAAGCACAATATAAAGTAGGCCAGATAGCCAAAGAGTAACGATGAACAGTACAATTAATCCACATCTCAGATCATCACAGTGCAACCTCTCTAGAATGTTCTCACAAACTGTGGAGCTACTGACTCTGCATGTTCATTAGTGTGTATATGCACAACATTAAAATAACGACACAGTTAAATAGATTTTGTCCTTAATTGCAATTCACTATGTGGCTGGAAGACTGAGCATGGCCTATTCGTGGCATTTTAGAAATAGCAGAATGGTTTTTGCACCACTACACAATTTGACATATTTTCCACAAGCCCAAGCACTTCTTATATAGCATAGTAACACGAATATCTGATTAAAGAAAAAAAATATTTCAGAGAGCAAAACCAAGCAAAATAACTTCAAGAGGGTTGTGGTGGAAAGGAGAATAGGTCTTAATTGTAAGGAGCCCTGCGGAACGCTGAAGGATTTTTAAACTAGGCAAAAAGATCCTCTGTGTCATTCTTAGGCTTTTAACTTTCCTTTGATGAAGAGGAATACTTGAAAGCCTCCTTGTAGCATCTCTTTTTTAATAAAATGATATCCTTTTCTCCAGTATGTTCTTGTAGGGCCATGACTCTCTAATCCCTTCTTTGTTTCCCTATGCCCCTTCCAGAATATTTCTTGACACTTCCATCTTTAATATCAGCATAAATTAAAAATATTCAGGTTACAGTAATTACAGTTTCAAGTATTCTTCAGGAGAAGCATCAAAGAGTTTGCTGAAAAAAAGAAATGTACTTTTCTCTAATATCCCTGAAGCTCTACTGAATTTTTCATGGTGTTACAGGGTGAATGGTTTTGAGGCAACCCCCTTTCTTCAAGCACACTCTTGTCCTATGTAGCTATACAGGTGACCAAGAAAATGTACAAAAATCAGTTTTAAGTTTTCTAATATACTTGATATTTTTAAATGTATCTTGAACAGGAAAGTTCTGAGACAATCTCAACAATGTAGCATGTTCTTCTCAGCCAAACCAAAGAACTAATTATAGTTATTTCTGCTACCCCAGTAGCAGGAAAAAATCCAACTGTTATCAATATCAAGATATTCAAACACCAGGTACCTTAAAATGACTGGCTCTCTGCAAAGGGCAGAGCAGTGGATATAGAACTATAGAACAGTTTGGGCTGGAAGGGACCTATACAGGTCTTCTAGTCCAATCCCAATGCAAGGAGCATGATAGGCAGTGGATTGAAGTCTGGTTATAAATGCTTCAAGAGAAAATAGTGCTCTACAGTATTTTGCATCTCCATCAGTGACCTGGACTTCAGGAGATGTGGAAGCAAGTTTTTGGATGACAGCAAGTTTAGCAAAGTTGTTTGTACACTGGAGGGTTTTGAGTGCCATACAGAGAGATCCCAATAAAATGGAAAAAAGTGCTGGCATGGACCTCATGAAGTCTGATAAGTGCAAATGCACACTTTGACACCTGTGATAGAAACAAACTCATGACCCAGTATAGAATGCAGACATGTTGGGTGGGTAGCAGGTATGCAGAAAAGGATCTGGGGGGTTCTGGGCTGAGGGTGAGCGGTGCGCCCGTGCAAGTGATAAAGACTAACCACATGCTGACTGCATCAGCAGAAGCATAGCAAGTAACTTGATGGAGGGTTATTATTTTCCTTTATTTGGCATCTATGAGGTTACATCTGGAACCCTTTATCCAATTTCAAGTCTCCTAGCACATCAACAAACTGCAGAGTCCAGTGGAGCATAACTAAAATGGTTAAGGACAGGAGCATGTGGTAGTTGAACAGTGACAAAGATAATTGGTTTTGTTTACCCTGAAGAAGGCTAAGGGAGAGATCTAATTGCAGCCTTCAACTACCTAAAGAGGGGCTGCAGACAAGACAGAGCAGATGTACGATAAAAGCATCAGTAGTAACAGTAAGAAGTTGCTGCTTGAAAATAAGAAAATAATAGCAGTAATGAGAGGTGCAACAGTGGAACAAGGTGCTCAGAGAGTTTGTGGAAAGTCCATCCTTGGAAATTTTCAAATCTCTGTCAAAGAAGCAACCCTGAGCAAAACATTCTAGCTTTGAAGCTGTTTCTGCATTGAGTGGAAGTTTGGACTATGACCCCTGGAAGTACCTACCAAACCAAGTATTTCTGATTCTAAAATCCTATTGCGATCTTGTAGGAATAATGTCCACCAATTTATAGATCATGTTCCTCCTGGAAGCAGGCCTGATGGACTTCTATATGCTAAGTCAGACTATTCCTTAAGCCATAAATATTACAATTGTTTACTGTCCATCTGGCCCTCATGAGGGTCTGTCTTTGATGCTAAAATATACAACTGGTGAGGTCAGTATACCTACACACATGGTTTGCACACCTAAAATAGGAGAATAAATCAGGAAATAAAAGAAATTAGTAGAGTTTATAATGATTAGCTGAATGCCCAATCTATTGAGGAAGAGAGATAGGTTAAAATTAATTGCTGCCAAAGTCCACTCTCACCTGGAGAATAGGAAGACAAAACCTTGGGAAGAGGAAGAAACTTCCTCTTGCAATCCCTGCCATTCCTTCTCCTGCCTTTTCCACTTGCAACTTCAGCAACAGTCAATAGATCATTCACCCCAGGAGAAAAAGTGGGGACATGTTGTGAGACAGACTTTTTTTTCAAGGTAAAAGTGGAAAGATAACAGATTTTCAAAGATTTAGCAACCCATCATTACTAGTTTCCATCTCCATTAGGACAGATAATGAACAGAAATTAAATAAACTGTAATGAAGCCTTCACTTTCTTCTGTCTCAGAGCTGGCTACCCAAAGGATGTTCAGATATCTCTGAGCAAAGTGCTACGAGGTCCCAGGATTCTGGGCTCACTTTCTGCTTTACAAGGACCATTACACTGATCTGAGTGGTTCATTTGTTTTTCTTGTCACTTAAAGGCTTGTATAATGGGGGTTATCCTCACAAAAATGGGTCACTAGTGTCCTAAATGATGTTCTGTCCACTTAATATGATGTCAGCTTAATGCTTGCAAAAGTGGTTAAAACTTTAATTTTTTTTTCTTCCATAAATGTTACCCAGGTAGTCTAGACAATAAATTAAATTGTCCAGGAAGGTGGCTAGATTGGCCTAAATACACAAGTCCTTCAAGTGTGAAAATGAGCTCATCCCCAGGGTATACATTTAAACCACATGATTTCAAAGTCTGTGATAGCTAGACCTCCTGGGGAAAGTATATATAAGAGTCCTTTAGAAATAAACCAGTAATGTGATAAAAAACCCTGTTGATGCAGAAATTGTCTCATATTGTTGAAAACAGGCAATATTGACAGATAATAATATTTTGATAATGTGAAAATGATCCAAGAAAATCTTTTTACAGACACCATGTTCTCTTCCAGCTTCTTCTCATATAAACTCATTGGTTTTCTTCTTATTATGAAGATAGCTCTGTTTCCATATCTGAAAGCAAAACTATGTTTGGAAAATTCCAGATGGACCTTTTAGTTCATCCATTTGCTTCAGGCTTAACAGATGAAAAACTTCTCTAGTACTCTGTGGGTGGAAGTCTGTTTTCACAGGAAATGTTTATTTGGACATGTACAACTGAGCTAAACTAAACAAAAATGGCAATAGCATTCAATAACTGTATACATTTTTGATGCTATGTTTAGAAGGAATCCGGCTAGTCACTGTCATGGAGGAAAACCTCCCACAGAAAATTGCTGTGAGCTAAACAATGATGCAACAAATATTAAAAAATTTAAAGACATCATTAGTGGTAGCTTTATAGGTATATATCTGTTCCTAGGGTAAGTTATAAAATCCTTGCCAAATACTACTAGATTCAAAAATCTAAGAAAATTAATTTTGAATAGATGTTTAAAAATAAGAGCAAGTGAATATTCATCTTTGTTTTCAGCGATTCTGTGTATCTGACAATCTCTGCCAAGATTTAATTTGAGAATTCAGTTAACCAGAGTCTGTATCCTGTACCATTCCAGATACTTTTAGCTCCAGGTGGGTCTCTAGAAACATGGGTCTACTATGAGTTGTATGTCCCATTGTCAGCCCCATCCATATGGACCAGAAACCCTTCTGCCCCCGGTGCTACAGTGCACGGGCTGCTACGTAAGCACTCAAACAGTTTCTCAAGTGTGTAGCACAAAATAAACTTTGGGGGAAAAGTTTCTATTTTTTATCCTAAAGAAAAGGACAAAACCAGTCTCTCTCCCATAAAATCTTAAGACTCTGCACCTACAAAAGCTATACATGTAGCTTGTTTCAACTTCAAAACAATTATGTACGTAGAGAAAATCTTATACCAGAGGATTTGTGAAATTGAGGCTTAAAGAAAATTTATACTTGTCTTCTTTGCATATTTCAGATGGGATACTGAAACGAAACTATCAGTTTCAGCTGTGATTCCAGACAAATGGTTTTTTTTCTGTTCTGGCCATTGCAATAAGTATTTCAGGTTTGCAAAAAAAAAGGAGGTTCACATTGTTTTTCATGCATCCTTCTTTAAGCTTATAGAATACATTTATTTATTTTCAATCGCTAGTTGCAGGAGTCATATATCAGTATTAATGTTGCATAACTCAGATGAAATGCTTCAGAGAAAAGAAGAATAAAAATAAAACCACATGAGATTCAGAATCATTACTGCTACTGTTTTTCCAGTGATTGGGCAATTTAGGATCTCAACAACCACTAGAAATGAATTTTATGTGTTCAAATCCAGACTTGTATTAAGAATTAATTATGCTGTGTCAGTTTTATATCTGCTATTAAGCTAGTCTTGAAAAGTATATTTGTTGTGTTATTACAGATTTAATTAGGAATGACAATTGTCCAATATGACTTGTAACAGATATTTTGACATAAAGTTTGATTGCTCAAATAAGATCTATTCTGAAACCAGAAGAGTCCTCTGCTGAGTTTTGCTAAATTAATCCAGCTTTATCCAGTTATGAGCTTTCCCCTTTCATTTATTTTTAATTCTGTTTATTAATTGTAATACTGAGGCATTGTTTAAAAAATGAAAATAAGAAAAAGAGTGCTACAAGACATGTTCAATTTAATCTCTGAAGGGGAAAACAAGATTCTTCATTACTCTTCTCTTCTGGGGTTTGGAGTACTTCCTGAGTTCTTAAAAAACATTTATGGAAACAGTACATGTATGAACAAAATCTTTGGGAATGATTAATATATTTTGCTCAATTTCATATACCAAAGGAGTTTAGCAGAAGCTTCTAGCTATCTGATTTGTCTCTCCCTCAAGAGTTGTTATGTGCCTGCTGCCTAAACATCCCACAAAACCAGACAGTCTCAGCCTCTTCATTTTCTCTGCTGCTCTTCCAAAATTTTCATCTAAAAGAAGTAGGGCATCCTCAGCATGGTCACACTCGAGTGGAAAGCATGGGGACTCCAAATCAGGCCTGCGGGCTGGCTGGAAGGCAGATAGCTCTGTGTCTGAAGCCTCACAGAAAGAGGAACCGTATCTGCAGCCTGGAGAGCTCTCCCTGTTGTGCCAGGGCTTCTCAGCTGTACCAGAAGACAGCAATGTGACATTTGTATTCACTCTAATATGCCCTTGTGCAGACAGGGTAAAGATGAATCCCTAGCCATGGCTTCATATTTTACAGTTTCATTGGTTTGTTTTAGTCATAATCTTACAAACTGCATATTTGAATTTAAGAGAATCTGCTCACAATTCTATTTCACTCCTAAATAAGTCCTTTAATATAATGTTGGGTTATTAATAGACTACTTCCTCATAGCCAGAGCCAATTGTCAAAAAAGGACTGGCTGGAGCCCAAGGGCTGTCACGTGTGATATGCAATTGATTGTGTGATTCAGTTTAGCAGTGAGACAGCAAGGCAAGTGTTAGTGAGAGATAACATATGCTTTGTGAGCATTGTCAGGAAGAAGGTGAAGCCCTGTGCCTCCAACATGTGGTGTGTGTTATCACATATTAACATGAGCCTTGATATATCTTAGAGTGACTAAAAAAGCATGCAAATAAAAAACACCACCTATATATTAGTGGATAATTCACTAATAAAAAACTGAGAATCTGAAGCACTTTCAGGAAGCATTTTCCCTTGAGCTGTGGGAGAAACTGAGGAACAGTTAGGCTTCCCATGTTTATGTCACATATGTACGTTGTTTTTTCTTCTACATGCTTCAAGTTTTTATGCTGCTGCATTTGTGGCTTTGAAATGGGAAAAGAGCTATGCATTAATACCCAGATGTTTAAAATTCTACTTTCAAGTTACAACACAGAATAAATATTATATTCAAGCTAATGAATATTTAAGTAATTTTAAAATAGATTGTATAATAGCAGCTGAGCTATTTTTAAGAGAGCTTGTATGATGAAAATCTCAGTCTTTAGCTATTCAAATAGCTCCTTAAGCCTTCCTGTGCTCAAAAAGAGCAAATTTCGAGGCTGAACAACTGTAACTGTCCTTTACTTTTACATACTTACATAAGCATGCTTCTACTCTGAAGGTTTGACAATGATAATGAAAAGCCAAGACATTATTCTCATGTTCATGTATTTATTTATTCATAACAGTTAAGCATCTGTATAATACTTTCTTATGTCTAAATTAATGTATTTTACATGCTTTACATATATGGAATCAATATGACCTATAGGAAACATTTTTTTCCCCCTGTTTTTAAACTGTGAGTCTCCATAGGTTCTCATGAAGCCACTGTCACATTTTTAATATTTTCAGTGAGGAAGTATGTAAGATATCATGCAATAAACATATGTATAGTTAAACAGCTTCCATTAAATCCCTGGGCCAAGGTCAGCAGCTTAGCATGAGTTGCTCAAAAGCAGCAGTTAGTGACAAAGTTCCAGGGACAGATTCCCAAATAGATTCTTCGCGAAATGCCACAGTCATTGAAAACAAAATATAACAAGGAAAAAGGAAATGTGATTGCAAACTCAAGTCATAAGCCAACTGTGTTAGAACAGTAAGATGAAGAGATACTTGGAAAAAAAAAAATCTGTCCTGCCATAAATCACATTTTCTAGTCACACCATTCTCACGACAATATGGGTCCATCTCAGACCTGACTGAAAAAGCAGCTTCCCTCAGAGACATGACTAAAAGTTGTAATTGTCCACATCAGAGACATATGTTGCACCAAATTCTAAAAGTTATAGTATTTTGCCATCTCCAGCTTTTTTCATCTGAACCTGTTTTCCCAATAAGTTATGGAGAAATTAGGCCTATGATGAACGCCCCCTGCGATGTATGGACATCCGTTATTCTGTCAGCTGGCTCAGAGAACAAAGAGCAAATGTATATTGACCTACTTTTTACTGGCAATATATTAATGAAGCCAAACAGCTGTGGTTGTTTATAACATTAGAATATGCAAATTAGCTTTCCTCATGCCTACAAATGTGCTTGATATTTTACATTATGCATTTTTAAAACTCCATACCTAGTGTTCAATGCAAACTTCAGTAATACTCACTGCATGCAGTCTTAGGTTTCCCAAGCCAGGGAAGCAGGACTGCTTTCATTTTTTTCCTCTCTATTTACACACAAATAAAGTTTGCATTTTATAAGAATCAACTAAACACATTGCACTTCTTCATAGATTAGTACATTTGGAGATGCAGTCTCTTCTGCACACAGAAATTCATTATGAGGAGGAATCATAGGCAACTGGTTCCCGGTGAGTTGTTGTTCCACCGTGCTCAAACTCTGTGATTCTGAATTACAGCCAAGCATGGCAGTTCTTCTAACTTACAATCCTTTGTCCTGCCTTTTCATTCTTGAAATCACAGAAGAATTGAAAAGCCTCTCATTTTATTAGTATTCCCACTTTTTATGCTGTTCTGAATCTGGTCCTAAGCATTGCATACCATCTCATCAGTATCAGAAGGATCAGATCTGCCTTACTCTTTTATCATTGTAGTTCAAAGGGAGTACAGAAACATCCAGTTGGCATTGGAGCTATGAATCCTGAGAATGTGTTTGACATCAGGTGATGTCTTCTTCATGTTTCAACACAATCAGGCTTGAAAACAAGTCCTATACCAAGGGTTTCTCCTTGGAAGCATAAATCTGTTTTATGGAATCTGAGTGTTCAAAGCTCCAGAGGTTACAGTTTTATCATCAGATGGGTGTCCTCTTCTAAAGTATAGAAAATTTTACAGAAATAGTGTCTTTAATCATCCTAACCACTGCTCAAGACCTCAATGTATTTCATGACTGTATTTATGTGAGGCCATAAACCAACAATTTTCTATTTATCTATTTAGTTATTTTAGTTACTTGAAATACAGTATTGTATTGGAAATTCTCCTACTTGCAGCACATCCAAGCAATTAGGGAATTTCTGGACAAGTGGTTTTATAATATGATTTTTTAAAAGTAATCAAATGTCTCCAGAACAATATATGCCCAATAACATTTATGTCTCAGTTGGATTTTCTTTGTTTAAGCAGTTATTTGTAATTGTTGCACTCTGTCAGACACATTACAGTGTTCCTTATAGCTCCTAGTATGGTGCAACATTAGTACTTTAGAAAGAATTCATTTTCTTCTCACCCCTAAAAATTATTCAAAATGAGAAAACAAAATTAGTCCATTGACACAGCACCTTTTCCTTCAAGAAACCATACAGTATATCCCACAAACTCTACACAGACTCAAGTTGACAAAATTTCACCATTTGTCCAAGTTGCACCTAGTTGTTTCCTCAGTCTTTCACAGGTTCTTAATCTGTTCATTCTATAACATTTTTACAAGTATGCAGTGGATACACAATTGTGTATATTATGTGATACTAGGTAAATTTTTTAGATTCTTTTCAACTGGCACAACTATATAACATGCACACAATGAAAAGGAAAAGAAGCAGTCTCTAGGAAATGTGGAAGTTTCCAATTAGTTTTCATAGCATTCAGATCCCAAGGTTCTTCCAATTTTATCTGTAGTATAGTGTTTCTTAGAGTAACAAATGCAAATGAATGTACTTTAGCTTACGATCCTTAGAACTATACACAGTATTACCTTTCATGTTGTTAAGAAATCTCACAAGCATTGATTGCTTTTGATCCTTTCTCCTCTTTAGTTCCAATAGCACAATTTTTCTTTCCTTCTTTCTTTTCTTCCCCAAAAGGGAGCTCAAGAACTCTGATCTGTAATTGCTCAATGTTCAGGAGACCATTTCTTTTAGACAGGTAGATTTTACAATGACCTCTGTGACTGTGATAGAATAGGATCATCATCACAGGTAATACTTTGTGGAGAATGTGATGGATGAAGATATGGAGAATATTTTCTTTTCTTTATAAAAGCATATAGGTGCAGAACAACTCCCCACAGAGAGTTCCTAAAAAGAACCACAAAAAGCAGAATAATGGGTGCTACTGAAATTGTTTGAAAATAAGAAAGCATACAGATCAACTGAAAGGCACATTGAAAATAGATGAAGAAATACTGTAGAGAAGGAACAAACTACACTTCTGCTCTTTCTCTTGCAAGTCAGCTTTTTTAATATCTTAGTGATTTTAGAAAAGAAGACAAGTCTAGAGGTCTAACAGAATAACTCCACTGTGACTTAAATGATGCAGAAATGGACAACAATGAAAATAAAACAGATTTATGCTTGGCTACTTCGACGGATGACCTCTGAACCATTCATGTTATAGCATTCTTCTCCTCAGTATCCAGCAATCAATTTCAATGGAGAAGTGCTGTTGTAAGATTTTTTTCTCCCACACACCAATTATTATTAAACAGAAACAATTCTGTGGGAGAAAGCATGGGAAAATAAGTCACAATGAACTTATATTTACTTTTAGATGTGGGTGTTTTGGCAACGTATGCATATAACAGCCTACAAAGTCTATTGCTCTGTGACTAAAAAAAACCCTAAAGTTTCTGAAAAGAAGTGAAAAGAGATTTAACATTGTCATCACTATTTCAGACATTTATATGTATTAGTCCTTAAAACTCCTCTAAAACTTCAGTATTCAGCAGCTTCATTTTACAGACACTGAATCAGGTAAAGTGTGACCCTGTCCAAACAAAAGCCCTATATATGGCACAGCCTGTAAACAGATCTCAAAATCATCTACCATTGGTCACTGGACCTACATTTTCTTTCCTACTAAACTTAGCTGTCTCTTACCCAAAGGCAATTCAAAATTAGCATGTAGGCAGGGTATTACTTGCTCTTTTAGCCCTGAAGAGTTGTGACTATGCCTACACAAAGCAAAGAAAATTCGCCAGGGCTACTGTCTTTGCACTGAGGCCACTGCACAGCACAACTGGTGTCTACACACCTGAAATACTTTTCAAAACACTTTCGGTGGCCTGTGCCTATGGCCATGCTGATGATTAAACAGTGTGGGCAGTCAGATGCCCTGACCTAACCCCTGCGAGCTTCTTGATATTGATGCTGCCTGTGACACACATCCAGACAGACAAGCACAGAAGAGCTTGGTGAACACTCACCATTAATATTGTTAATGATGCACCATGTTTTGACAGATAATTGATTCTACTTAGGACTGTAGGGATGCATATTTACTTCAGCAGATAAATTAAATTAGATTTGGTTGACTCAACCTGACATAAGAGACATTGCTAAAAAAGACAAAACAATAAAAAGATAGAGAGGAAACAAAACAAACATAAGAAACTTTGAAGTGCTTATTAATAACTTAGCGATATAGATTTAAACTGAGGAAAGCTACTTGTTGTCCTTGTGACAGAGATGAGTTATTAATTCTGTATATATGCAGCTCAGCCACGACAAAGGAGGAAGATCACTTGCTGAACAGGAACTGAAAAGATAAATTCTTCCAGCAGCTTTTTTTCTTTCATTTAATACCACATTTTCACCCATTCAACAGATTAAAAAATTCTGCTGGGCTCTTAGCTTCATTGCTATCTTGGGACAAGAAGCTCCATAAATCTCATATGTTGGATGATTAGTTCTTTTCCTTAGTTTTAAAATGTACTGCCTTTCAATTTCCGTGATTATTTCCTTGTCCTTATGCGATAAGTAGTAAATACGAGCCACCATTCATCTTGTCAGTATAGTCCATTATTGTGCACATGCCTTCTACTTGTCTTCTTTCTCAAAATATGATAACTGTTTAGTCCAATCTCTCTTCCCACAAAGCTATCACTGTGTCATTTACCATTCTGGCACCTCCCATGAAATCCACACTACTTCTGCTGGCCTTTCTTGATTCAGTCTCTTTCCATCTTTAATTTACAATACAATATAGGAAATGATTTATGTAAAAGCATAGTAAAGCCTAAGATAACGCTTAGGTGAAAGTCCTGTATTAACCTCAAATCTGGCATTTTGCAAGAACAATTATACCATTCCTTCCTAATTACAATCTCTTGTACATTCAACTTATTCAAGATACTTAATATTAACAGATGTAATAAATGCATTGTACTGTATTAAATCGCTGCCCATCAGGAAGTTAATATCCCTGCAGCATCAATTCCTCACTGGCAAATGAAAAGCAAAATGAACAGTTTCATTTCCAGATAATTATCTTCTTCTCAGCCATGTTTATTCTACAGCCCTTCAATGAGATAACTGCAATTGCATAGCTTTGCCAAAGCAGGATCAGAGCAATTTTAGTCATGACCATAAATGAACATGCATTGAGACAACAGATCTAAAACAGCCCTGGCAGCTCTTTTGCACCAAACATGAGCTCATATTCCTCTTTTGCACTGGACCCTCCCACTGAAATGGACATGATCATGTTCTTGTGTCTCTGTCAAGGAAGAAATTTAATAACACCTTCTCCAGCCCTGAAGTTTTCATATTTCATTCCTATTCCAAAACTCACAGACCCATAGCCATTCACAAGGGCAGGTGAATGCAATCTAGTTTATACAATCCAGATGCCAGATTTACTTTTTTCTCCTCAAATGAAGGCAGCTGGGTGCCAGCTAAATATAAGACCCATTTGGCATCTTCATCCAATAACCCACGTCAGGTCAACTGGAGTTTAACAGCAGGTATGCTAGGAGAGAATTTCTAAAAACTGTGTTCTAAAAACACCACAGGGCATTGAGTTGCAGAGAATGCAGATTAAAACACCTGAGGGCTAATTTAGCACATTATATTAAGATGCTCCTCATACCTGCAGGAACTTTTACTTGATAAGTATTCATTTATCATTATACTTCTCCTTCAACTAACCTGGCCTTATACAGGATTAACCAGTTTTGCTTAGATCTGAGAGCTTTCCATTGCAAAGTGTCATTTCAGGTAATAATAAGGGAAGGGAACAATGCAGCAGTTTCAGCAAAGCATTCAAGACAATAATCAAGATGAAGCATTTCAAAAGAAGTCAACTTTTTTTTATTTTTAAAGAAGTTTCTTACAATTTGTACCTTAAGGAACACGAAAACCAGAGCTGAGATATTATTTTTTGAATTGTTACCACTTCTGTTTTCAATACTTTCATTATACAGGTACTTTTAAGCTTGTGTACTCAGACACACATGTTTGAGTTCAGAGTTGTATAAATATTTCATTTTTATTCACTGTGTTAATAATAATTTTTTTAATGTTGAATTTTCAATTTAACACATTTTGATCACTCGCTCAATTTTATTGAAGCTGAGTATTCTATTATGCTGTCTCAATTTTTATTACATGGAAATTTCCCACAGCAACTACTGATACACTCATTTACATGGCTTAAGAACCCATATGATCACAAAAGAAAGCTTTCAAAGACTGTACAGCCCTCACAATGACTTTTGTGAATGCTTGTAAACTCACGCAGCTGGTCATCTTCCATTACATAAGAAAACTTACTATTCAAAGCATGTTAATTATTTTAGATAACCTCTTCAACAAATACTAGCAAATATATTAAGGGCTTCTGTTTATTATTAAGCTTTGACTTTGACACTGGACATTGACACATATCCACATGGACAACTTGAAAGGTGGACATATGTTGCACCTCACTAAAGAAAAAGGATGTGAATAGAAACCTATTTCTTGTTAGGTTTTAAAATTGCTGAGTAAATTAGTATTAAGAATCTTCTTATTAAATTTAAAAAATGCCACCTAAGGAATCTGTCTAATGAGTGTTTCAACCACTTTCTCTCTATACACTCATATCAATATTTTTATTTTAAATTGCTACAGCTTTATTTATACTCTGCAATAAAATCTAAAGCACATTTTCTCTCTAGTGTGACTTTTTCAATTTCAAATATTATCACTCATCATCAGCTTCAAACAACAAATCATAACCCAGTAATACTGGAGTCCATGCCATTGACTGCCACATACATAAAACACATTTTCTGTTTTGGGTTTCCACAGAAGATTCCTTGCTGGTATAGAGCAAGTTGTACTTGTGTTATTTTGTGTTCTGGATACCATTGTGTCAGTCAGTCTGAGAGGAGGAATGGAAACCACTTGTCACTTGCAGACATATGGGCCACTTACCAAATCTGCACAATTTCCTCCAGTTAGACTGGTTCTGAGTGTCTAACTGGCAAACATTTATTCTCCAGGAAATGTATCACATGCCAAAAACTGAACAGAGATTAGTCAATATGACTGCATTGCTGGCATTTAGCAACTGTCTTCCAAAGCTGGAAAGTTTACCTTGGGCTCCTACAGAAATTCTCATTAGAATAGCTGCTAGCAGAGTTACCTATCTACATGGCCTTCCGACATCCATTAGCAGAGCTTACATTGTGTTACACCAGCTTTAGATCTCTCCAACTAAGGGACTTTTTTCTATATTCCCCTTTCCCTTCCTTTGTATACATTCTCTCTTTTTTTTTTTTTTTTCACCCTGGGCACTACAAAGAATTTGGTGTCTACCTAACTCTTTCCACCACTAGCAGTCCTTTGAAATCCATTCTATAATTATGCTAGTTGCATCTTTTTTTAAGATCACAGGCTTCAGTTTAAATGTTTGAAGGCAAGCACAGTTAGTGTGCACTCCAGAGCACATCACAGAGGCTGTGATTTCCCTGAGGCCTGTACATACTAATGTTATATAATCATAGGCTCTGTCTAGAAAATAAGTTTTGATACATAATGTAAGCAGTAATTATCACAGGTAAGCTCATGACCATTCACTTCAAGGCATCTAGAAATGTAAACAACGAAAAGTATCTAAAAGAACAGAAGAGGAATGGCAGACAGGCAAGAGACTTCAGTATAGGCTGAGAGCAAAAAGCAATTCTCACATATGCTTCCACTAATTCAAAAATAACTAGAAAAATTTGGGAAAACTATTTCCTGCCCTATAAAGGAGAAGGAACAAATTTTCACCTTAATTAATATGGGACATGGCATATTAAAAACTAGTTTTTGGAAAGTTAAAATGCAAAATTGCTAGAAAAATCCCACTGGGTTTTCGGAAGTGAAATTTGTTCCCTACATTCTGGTTGCTTGGTACAAAGCTGGCCTCTGGAATAGGCCTTTCTCTTTGTCAGCAGGTGAGAAGACAGGGACACATGGCAGCTCAGCTATCACACACAGCTACCAGCCAGAGCAAGGCTGCTGGAAAGCCAGCAGTACAGACTTCCTTGTGATTGCCACATCCCATGTCACAAAACACATCCAGTGAAATTCAGAGCCCAAAAAAGGAACAGAAAAATCTGAAGGGATTTCACATCTTTTGCCCAATAACTGTGGTGTTCACACAGCTTATGCTATAACAGCTAACTGGAAACACTCATGGCTACCTTTTAACATAAACCAGATGGCTGCTTTCCATGTACTGCATGCTTTTGAGTTTGCAGGAAAGATTGTCCCTTTTAAAGGCTGTTTCAAACCTATGGGAAAACACCTCTTAAAGACATATATAAAACTACATCCATAAATCCTATAAAGAGAGCTGCTGAAACGATACTGTGGTTTGGCTGATTTCCTTTTTGCTATAATAGGCATTTTCTGCATTAGTTTTACACTTCATGTAGACAGTTTATCATTATCTTCATTCAGAGATATTTAGCCTGTTTCCTGTGATGTGTTTGAAAGATGTTCAATTCCCAAGAGCAGGATGATTAAACCATGCAAAGGGATGCAAAACATGGTATTCCGAGAGATATTACATAGATCTAAATTGAAGCTGTATCTAAAAGTTTGACTCCCTAATACCTGAGCCCCATACTGCTAAACAGCATTTCCTTCTACTTTCTTGCTCTATTGTATTACCTCCTCCTGCTCTGCTAATTAGACATAAATCTATTAAAACAAACCTATTTTGTTACATAGTTTATCATGTTTAAAGGAAGAAGATAATCTGTTTAAGATTAATATACATTATTTTCTTTCCATTTTGGTAATTTTTTCAGATGATACAAATATTTATCTTCCTACAATTTAAAATTGTTTGTCAAAAGAAGTATTCCTGAGAGCTTCCTTTTAATTTCTAAGTGCAAATTGAAATATAGGGAAATCAAGATCCTAATTCTCAGTGTGATATTCAAATTTATTCCTATTAGATTACACTGGGCATCCTGACTCTTTACCTTGTCATAAAGTTCACATAAGGATGGAGAAATAATGTATTATTCTATACCCACATTAGAAGTGAAAGTACAGCAGATTCTTCCCCACTTTTGTTTCCATATCTATAACCACAAACTCTGATTTAGAAGCCCACCTTCACAGTGCTTGGTGCTGACCTAATGAAACAGGGCTACATTTTTTGCTTATTTTGATCTATTCATCTTATCTCTGAATTGATCAAATATTTCCAGTGATACCCCCACTTGGGCCTGAACATTTTGATGATCACAGACCTCATTTCCTGCCAGAAAGCACACAAACTCTTTTCCTTTGGCGCTCTGTTTGCACTATACACAATAGGATTTACCATGGCAGGCTGGGCATCGCTCTGGTAATCAGATGGCTTTGCCTTAACTGAAGAAATGGATAACAGCCCTCTGACCAGCTGCTGCAGTACGTGTAGCACCTGCCCCCAAATCCCATAGGGCCAGAAAACATTAGCAAGTACACAGGTATATATTCTATAAACATCTTCATTTTTAATTCAATGGATGTATGCCTGAGTGTTTAATGTCCATCTCAGTGAGCTTTTCCAGGGCCTGCTTCCAAATTTCATCCTACTCAGGCACCACTTAAAACCTGGGCTATTTCTCTGCAACACTGCACACAGGTACCAAGAGGGCTTGCATGCTGCTGCATCACATGGCACCCAGAAGACTCAGTGTAGAAGATGATAGCAGAGCTAAAATCAGCATTTCTGCCTTTCCCACAGTGGCAAGATGATTTGAGTTACAATAGCTTTTGAGAAGGTTTTTTTTATCTGTTTGTTTTTTTTTTATTTTTGAAATTTAATAATTTTTTTAATCAGGATTCTTGTTAGTTTTCCATCTTTTTTTTGTCTGCTTCCACTATCTAGAAATCAGAGTGATCCTTAGACAGATCAGAGTGACAGTGCATAGGTCACATGCAGGACACAGCAAAATGTCCTCCTCATGAACATTACTAGCATCTCTTAGGGGATATGTAGATTTTCATGGGACAGGAATAATTTGCTGGTGGTGAAAACCTGGAAGGAATCCAGGCAAAATATATATGGATTTTCAGGCTCTGATCATTTCTGTACAGATTAAATGGTAGAGCGTAATTACATGACACTGTACACATCAATCTAAAGAATTTCAGTAGCGTAGAACTAATTAATACAACTATCATATTGTTGGAGAATTTTTCACTATTTTATACATGCTATCAAAAAACAAGTCTCTCTAACTCCATTTGAAATAAAAAACTATTATATGCAGTTTGAAGATGAGAAACTGGGACGTGTGCTTCACACTCTCCTTTTGTTCTAGGTAATAAAATAACTTGACCTTCTTTGCCTCTCAGTCTTGCACTTTGAACAAGAGAGATATAAATCATCTGATGAAAATTAAAAGCTAAGTACTACAAGGAGGAGGTTTGGTTTATTTTCTTATTTTTGTGGGTTGATGGGAAGACAACTTTGCCAAAACAAATCAGGGAAACCAGACTTATTACTTAGTCTTTGCACCAACACTAGGAAAATCTGGTGAGGTACTAATACCTACTGGTTAATTGACTAAAATTTATTGTCGAATCAAATCTGCAATAGTCCTGCTGTCCAGAACATCTTGCCAGCTAATGTAGGTAAAACTGTACAACTCCCAGCAGCAGGTGTTTAATAAAAGATCAGATGATCTCTATTCTGTTAGGTTCTGGGATGTCAGGCTCTTCAACCTCTGGCCTCAAAGGTGTTGCTGCAACAATTTTAATTACTGATAATTTACTGGAGCTCAACTGAAAGAATGCCACTTGGACTGTTGGTTCAATTAAATTAAAAGACAACCTCACTACAAAACCAATGTAATGGAGAATTTCTCTTCAGGCCACCCCCCTTGTCTAAACTCTACAGTTCCAGATCTCTCTCCACGGAAGTTCTAAATGCACTTGCTTGCAGGGATAACTGAACCGCACAACACAGGTAGCAACCGATTTAGGTCACCTTTCTTTGTTGACTATTACCACATTGTTTTTTTGTCATTAACCCCGAAAATGTTACACTTATTAGCTTTTCATTCTTAGTGGAATAACCTCTGTCATTTACTGAACTATTTCAAAGGCTAAGAATAGAGTTGGGTGGGGTATTTGTATAGGTATTTGCAAAATCTGGGACAATCAAATTTATTCACGATTTTAGCCAAATTGAATAAGCAACTGTCAGCATAAATGGAAAAAGAAAAACCAAATAAAATTTCAAAACATTTCAGGTTTTGATTAATTCAATATTTATATAAAATTACTCTATATATCTTTGCAAAGTGACTTTACACTGCTAATGTTAACCAGACAAGGAATGTATGTCTTCTTAAATCCCTGAGTCAGAGTATTTTGGGGGATGGCAGAGGAAGGAGAGAGAGAGAGGAATGAAAGGTGGATTGTTTTTTTTAGTCTTGCAATTTCGATCACCCAAAACTGGAAGAAATCAATCCCATTCCTCCTTGAAGAAATATCTAATTATTTTTTTAAATGCAACAACTTCAGCAGGACAAGTTCTTAGAAATTTCCAAGTGCATACTCTGTAGAAGATTCATTAGTCTCCAAAGATAAGTCTCTGAAGAAACACTGAGGCAGTCTTGAGCTTATTTCTGAAGCAGACAAAGGTGGATTTTAAACCTGTTTTCTATATCCCACTTGAAAATTCAAATCACTGAGCAAAGGACATGAAGGGAACACAATCTCCTATTTTGTGAAGGACATCTGGGCTCAAAAGTATGGTTCAGCTGAACTAAAAATAACAGTAATCCATCATAAAGCAATATTTGGGAGTCTTTGCTGTTTAGTGTGTATGCTAGACCTGATTTTGATTTTTCTGTAAATTCACACAAGGCTTGGGATTCCAGGCAAAATGTTTCTATTGAAGTATTCCAGATTCCATGTGGGGAATACTGAGGTCCTGTATCCCTGTTTCTTCTCTTAAAGAGGGAAGCATGATACTAATGGTAAACAGAATGGGGGCAACAAAGCGACGTATTCTTGTTGACACATTAATGTTGTGAAGTGCTCTTAGGAAAATAATAAATAAATAAATAATTAGTGTAAACAAAATATTTTTAAGAATTATTTTATTATTGATACTAACCTCTACAACATTTAACACTGAGAAGCTTCAAAATGCAAAGAAATGTAAATATCAACATGGACTACTTTTAGCATGTTGTGGTCCCCTGCTACACTCATTTAATGCATGTGATAAAAATGGATAGGATAGAAGATGCTGGGATGCCCAATATTCTCCCACATGCAATTAAATAATGTCTTTCTGAAAGCCATTACAATACGGAACACTGATAATTTATATAAGGATGGATTTAATTAGATTTCAGCAGCTTTTAATAAAGTCTAGCAACTAGGAGGATGGGGTAAAAACTAGTTCAGTGTAACCACAAGCTAATTCCCCATGAAGCATGGAATTTTAGGAGCACTCTACAATTACTACATAAACTTAATTAAGCTCCTACCAGAAGTGATCTCTCTAGCTTGATACTCCATTTTCAAAATATGTCATGTTGTATTATTTAAAGAATTATAGGAAATAAGAATGAATTCTCAGTAAAGAAGCATTTAGACAAGGCTGCACTTTGACAATATTAAAGCTCCAGAAAATGGATAAGATAAATAAATAACTAACTTATATTGGATTAATCAATATATTCATGAAATACCATTTGCTTGATCAATCTCAGTGCAGTTCAGATCTTCTAAGTGGCACTATGAGGAATAGAATAGAATAGAATAGAATAGAATAGAATAGAATAGCTTATTGTTCTCTTCAGAACAGAAGGATTAACCCTCTCTCCAGGAAATCTCTTTATGGTTTGACCATCCTCTTGGTCAGCACTGCTGATTCCTGTTGAGTCTCCTGTCAACTAGCACCCCCAGACCCTTTTTGCAGGACTGCTCTCCAGTTACTCTTTTCCCAGTTTGGACTTGCGTCCAGCATTGCTCCATCCCAGATACAAATCTCAGAATCTGGCATTTGGGCATCTTCAATTTCATAGCACTGACAATTTTCCAATACTTCCATCTATCCAGATCCCTCTGCAAGAACCAAGTATTTTTCTTTTTTATTAGAGTGTTAGCTACAGAATTTTCCAGGCATTATCATAATAATTTTAGCTAGAATTATGAAACCAGTACTTTGTCATGAAATGTATTCTTCAAACACCTAGTAACTTCAAATATTAACATCCTTTGTTATTTACCTTGTTCAGACAAGAACTTCAGAAACACACATTGCATAAGCAACTGCCAGTTAGTAAAAAAAGGTCAATTTAGACGAAGAAACATTCTTCCTCTAGAATACTATTAATCACACTCCCATTAGAAGGTGCTGAAACCTTACTTTTTTGTTTGTTGGAAAAAAACCCTTAGAAGGTTGCTGAAAAATCACTGTAGTCTAGCTGCTGTCATGTTCTTTTACTGGGAAATAAGGGAGTTAAATGATCATACAAGACTGCAGAAAAAGAGTCCTAGACAACATCTAAGTCCTTTTAATAGCACAGCACCTTGCTAGTGCATATGGTTTTGGAAGGGAAGAAAACCCCACCTCTGTATCATAACCACATTTCAGGCACAAATAATAAACTAGGCCAATAACATGACTCAAAAACATAACAAGAAAAAGCCCTTTCATTTGCATCTGAAAATAAAAAATTAGTAATTGAACTTGCCTCAAAATATTTAAGTCAAACTCTGGGAAGGGTTACTCAGTAATTTCTGTGGGGAAGGAAACAAGTTGTTTTACTTAGACCACAGTTTAGCCTGTTTTCTAAGTACTGTGTGATCCTTTCTGACACAAAACTTTAAATAAATTCATCTTGAGTTGTACAGTTTAAAAATGGTTTTAGGAAATATACCGTTTATATTCAGTAAGGAAACCGTTACAATTTTTAATGACTTTTTTTTAAACTTAAGAAGACCAAACAAAATGAGAAAATTCAATAAAAAATGCAAAAAATTATCACTGTTTTAAGAACAATGCAAACAGGCATACAAGTAGTGTGCATTGAGGTTCATTCTAATCAATGAAGATAGCTTAGCCAAGCTATGATGCTGACCACCCCTTTTAGAGACATTAAGAGTATTCAGTCATGTTAGAAAAGACTTTAACACTATTTACAGTCAATATCAGGCAATCTACTATTTCATTTAAATTGTCTTAGCTGAAAGTACTGGAACAGGCACTTAGTTTACACAATGATTCTGTAATTTCTCTGACATTTCTTCTCAAGGTCTTTAGAATCCTAAACCTTTCTACATGTTTCCCAGGTGATGAGGCCAAAAGTTTTTCTCTTTGTTTGTTGGGGCAGAAATTTTCACACACCACAATTTAGTTTTATAAATCCACTTTAACTATAGACACCCATGATATTAGTGAAATTAAAAGTATTTTGCAATGAATGCTGCCTCTGAAATTATATCTGTGGAGATAATTATGGGATCTACCTGACAGTTATGTTTTGCAAAGATCTTTTCATAACACCACAGATTGTTTTTTAGGTACCCCAAACCTAGCTTACACAAAATGATGCAGAACCACAGGTTTTATTCAGAAAAAGAGCAAAATATAAGCAGAATTCATCCTCTATTATGAACCTTATTTCCTTGTGCATGACTGATATTCACGTTCCCACAAATGTATGGATTAGTACTTTTATATGTTTGCAGACATTCTTAGATATTGTCATGTCACAATCACATTTGGCACCTGCACTTTAGAAAGATAGCAAGTGGTTTATAGGCTCATTATCACTGACAAGAGAAATGCATCTAATTTGGAATTGTGTCTCCATAAAAAGCAACCTAAACAAAAAACACAAGTTATCATCAGTCTTTCTAATTCTTGATTAAACATTTCTGCAAGCTAACAAAGTGAATGCAGATGGAAAAGTTTCAACTTAATGAGTCAGATGCGTGAAGGTCTTCTTTCAAATTTCTTGCCTCTGGCAATTGTCTGATGCATTCATTCTTTTCATGGTAAGGAGAAAAAAGAACTATAAAAACATCTTACAATCCACCTGCTAAACAGATTTGCTTAGAAGAATAAACTCTTTGTTAAATTTTAACTGTACTTATATAAAAAATTAAATTAACAAAGCCACTTAATCTTTTGCCATAAAAGTGAGCTTGTTGTTTAATCTGCATGGGCTTTTGAGATAATTTTTAATAATGTTGTAAAAAAAAAATTTAGTATTAATGCCACAATTAGTATCCATTTCCTATGCTTCATCACTCTGTGGTGCATCCCCCCCACCCCCCAGAGCCACACTATGAATGGAGAAATTCTCATTAGGCCTCAGCTTTAATGAACAGCACCTGGGCTAAGCTCTTCTTGAGCATATCACTGTCTGTTCTGAGAAACTAGTGCTGTCTAACAAGATCCTCTTTTTCAGTGAGCAGCCTTGGAATTTTATTTTTCTTGCCTGAATAACAAACCAAATGGAATGGAATTTTTGTTATCAAACTTGCAGACAGTTTCTGCCCTGAAGTGTGGCCAGAATGAAAAATTATTATGATTAAAGTCCACTCTCTTGCAATCTTGTAAACAGGGGTCCAAAGTGAGACCCTTTGAACTCTCCTGGACCTCAGCAGGAAACTTCCCGCTAAGTGGGACACTTCTTGGAGCCAGGGGATTCTCAGGTTTCCTGTACTTGGAGAACTGGAGAACAATGACAACAGATACTGACCTCCTTGAGACTCAACCCTTTGCCCACTAGAAGATGCAAAGGCCTGTGATGTGAGTATTTCACTGAATTTAAGGGGAATGTTTCACACGTGCACCTTTACATACTCTTTTAGATCTGTGTATGCAGGGGTATGAACATGCTATAGCAAATGTAATATAAATGTTGCTTTCCTGGATCCTTAAGTACTTTATACTTGTAAGTGAGCTAGGCTGGTGAGTGAGTTACTGTTGTGCTATAGTAAATTCTACATGAATCCTTTGTTAAAATGTTTAACTTAAGCGCTGTTAAATCTTTAGGCCTAACCTGTCGGTCAGATCTGGTGCTCAGTTTAGCAAGGGGGTCTACTCTGAACCTTGTGACTCAACAGGAGGTTCTTCCTTATTCCTTTTCATCCTTTCTCTTTTCTATTTTTCCCTTCCCTCCACCCGCCCCAGCCTCTACATAGGTGATTTCTGAGTTGATTTTGGTTGTAGATTAATTAATTTTAGATTTTTTTTACTTTTTTTCTCTGTGTGCTTTAACCACTTAGTAAGTATTAGAGCAAACCTTGGCAACAAACTTTGTTGTGTTTTTGATTTTACATTAGACCTGCTTTTGCTGGTACTTTTGGTTCTTTAAATGACCTTAAAAATTTATTTGTGACAGTTACACCCTTATATTTAATTTCCCTTCAAATATGAATTGCTCTAATTTGGCAAATCTCAACTACATTTTATTTGATTATAACAGATTAAAAAGCATTGACTACCAGAATTTTGATGTATTTTCTTCTTATTTATCATCAACATAGGAACTCAAGGACTAATCAGAATTGCATTTTTCTCTACTTTGTCCTGTGAAAAAAACTGGAAAAAAGAAAAGCTACTGCATGAAATGAAACATATAAGATACAGGTGACACGTCACCTTCAAGATATGATAACCCTTCCTCTTGCCTCATGCAAACTACTACATGAATGTGGAGCATTATCATACTAAACTCAGCATTTTTAGTTTAAATTTTATAAGGTGGTGTTTCTTCAATCTTTCATCCATTAAACTCACAATGAAAAGAAAGCAATTACCATCATTTTGTCCTTAGGTAAGTACGAAATGGCTACCTTTCCCTAGTTAAAACTACACTGAAATTGTGATTCAAAACTACCATGGAATTTCAAGCATTGGTTTGCTTTTTATTGAAGACAAACAAACAAACAAACAACAACAACAACAAAAATCACAAAAAACAAACAAACAAAAAAACCCCACAGAGAAGTACACAATTTCACTTAATTTATTAAGGGGGAAGGTTATAGACCTATACTGACAAATTTTTTACCAAATTATTCTCCATGTTTTTAAACTGCAGACCCTTCATACTGTGTACAGGCAATTTCTTGGGTATGCTGCTGTCTTAATCTCCTCTAACTCCAGAGCTCTCTGATGCCTGGAACACGTGGTCCTTAGCCAAACTCTCTCCTGCACAATCACCTTGTCACCATATTATAAACCCACATCACTTCAGGGGAGATCAGGGGTTATGATGGATGACAATTCTCAAATTTGTCTACAGAACAAAAAGGCAATGAATACAGACACATTTATCTTTATCCAAATAATTATTGACCAAAAATGTTCATCAAGCCATTAGGTAAACAATGTGTGCAGAAACAGCAGCTGGTTTTAGTGCTAGGGAAGCCTTATTCTTGGTCCACTCAGTGATGAAGGGTTTTATTAAAAGGACTCCACCCTGTCCTCTTTCACTGGCAGAAAAATCATAAACCCATAAATATTCAGAGAATACCAGGTGAATTTATATTCACCTGATAAGATCTCTCACAGGGTGACCAATTGAAAATGTGTTTTCTTAACAGTGGGAGTTGCTTGATTCCCCATCTAACAGAGAAGCCTGCTCTAGTTGATACATCAGCTAAGTAAGTGGAGGAAGTTGCTTTGGGGGAAGAAAAGAATGGCACATAATTCAAGAGTCATCTCCATTTAAAAGTCTCTTCATGCACAGTCACTCTTATAGTTTAATACCCAAAGCAGTGCCAATGAAGGGTAATTAGACTTTTCTCAACATAATCCAGTTTCAGTTAACAACACACAGTTATGCTCTATGCTTCTTTTTTGATGTGCATTCATATTGACAAAACTGGCTTTTTCAGGAAAAAATGTTATCCAGGTTATAAAATAGGTCTTTAAATCATTAATGTAACTTTTTGTTACTAATTCTACTTTCAGTTTATATTAAAGAACTGGCAAATTTGTATTTCAAGATTTGTATTTCAAGACCATTCAGTTTGGTAAAGCTGAAGGTTCCCAGGAATCAGCATATTAACGAGAAGACAGTTAAAATAAAAGGTTATCCAGTTGCATGTATCTTGGAAATATTTTAAATCACCATAATAGGTCTCAGGTATGTCTACTAAAAATAGATTAGATTTTTCTGGGTTTTTTTTTTTTTTTCATGGTTGGCTTTAGTTATCTTCCATCACACTGATCTATTCCTAGTATAAAGTTAAAAAGAAGATGCCAAACTTCATTCATGGCAGAGTATATACATTTATGAAAATTCTCTGGAAATTTTCCAGTATTACAAATCATTTTTTTGTAGGACATGTAATGGGAATCTTTGCTTTTTATCTAAAATTATCCACAACCAGACTTGGAAACAAGCAAGTCTACCTGGATATCCCGGCAGCAAAAAAAAATGGGTAAGTGGTTTCAAGGACAGGAAAAGCTGATAAAATTTTGTGGAGATTTTACAGGAGTATATACATGGAACAGATAGTTCCTCTTTGGGTAATTTTAGGTAATGTTAGGTAATTAGGTAATACTACTTATAATTTTTTTAGAGAAAAAATGGGTAACGAGAACATTGATCACAACAGCCTTTTTTCAGAGCTTAGGAAATGGGTATTCACCTCTGGGAAAGAAACCAGTTAATGGCTCATCCATTCATATTAAAACAGACATGAGAAATGTAGCTTGTCAGGGTTTATGCAAGCATAAAAACTGACCTTCTAAAAGCAAAACCTGCTTACAGCCTCGTCATTAGTTGGCAAGGAAGAGAGTGAATAGACTTCATATTACATGGGTTATAACTGACTCACAGACAGAAGGGGTCTGTTGTTTATTTTAATTTTTTTTTTTTTTACCTTGTAGGCAGCATAATTGCAAAGACGTTCTTAAGGAGAAAATTACAGCCCATGAATAGGGCATAAACAATTCTCTAAATTTCCACAGTGACATAAGATAATTTTATTAGTACAGCTATGGAAAATATATATATTCACACTCACTTTCCCTGTGCAGTATTGTTGTAATTATTTTGCTTAAAAGATAAGCATACGTAACAGAAGGCGTGTGAGCTGGTCATACATCGTAATATCAGATATTTTCATTGTGCATACAAACAAGTTATACACTAAAATAAATAGATTCTGAAGGAGGTTTGTAAAAGGGTTGTATAGATTTCTACCAGTAGCGTGCCATCAAATTCACCATTAAATACAGACATCAAATCATTACCAATTGACAACTGCTGGTTTGTCCAACATTAGATCATTTCCTCCTATTTTCTAATGGGCAGATGTTGTCAGGATATAGACCATTGAAACTGGTACTAGATATTACCTTTTTGCAATCTTAGCAGAGAAATCAAGAACATAAAGGAAGTTTTAGTCCTTTCGTTCTCATTGATGCCCTATAGAGAGCAGGAGTAAAATAGTTTTTGAAGCAAAATAGAGAAATTCTTAGGTACTGAACTACAGATATATATCATTATAGTGTCATACAGGATATATCATTTGCATCTTCAAGACTATTGAACACCTTCTGTCATAAGCAATTAAATAATATGAAGTGCTTAAAAACTGGCCTACTTCTATTTTATTACATCCATAGTATTTGTGGTATATTGTATCTGCTGTTTTGATTTCCCTCAGGGTTTTACATAATTCGCAAAAATAGGACACATGGCAGAAAATACTCCAGATATTAGAAAAATAAATTTTGCAGTTGGCAAGTTAAAAATTAATTTGATTATTTTCTGGACATTGGCACTTTCAGTCAGAAGGTATGAGGTCAAGTAACAGCACTACTATTAGCAGAGCTAACCTTTTTCATTATTGTGGTTTCAACGTCAGTGACAAACATTTGATTTGTACATACACATGATGTTGTTTCTGTATCAGAACTGCTGTGCCAAGGACATATGCAAAAAACTAAAAACTGTTTATTAAATATTGAATACTCTCTGTTAGGAAGCAAAAGCAAAGCTCTGAGAGGCACACTGCTTTTGTGTTCCGTGTGGCTATTCTTACACGGCTTGAGAGTCATTGCAATGAATTTGCTATCTCTTCATGCCATCCAAGAGCAAGCAGCAGATTCATTGCAATCCTGAATGAAAAAAGACTATAGAGGAAAGATAAACGACCCCAAAACAAAGGTCTGTTGCTCTAACTGCAAAAGTATTTAAAAAACAATTTGAGAAAAACAAACAAACAAAACCCCTTCTCTTAAGCTGCACAGTATTTTGATGATTTTATAGCTTGCTTATATTTGTGCCTTGTAACTCCATCACAGAATATTTGCACAAACATAACATCTTGAATAAGTATAATTTCAGATAAACCTCTGAATTACAAAATGTCAATGAGTAAAATTTTTATTCCACACTTTTTCAGATTAGAGGTATGTATGCAAACCATCTGATATTTGGTATTTTTGTAATCAATTGCATCTATAGCCATTGTGCTGGGACTACTATTTATCTTTCCAGCTCAAACACCTCTGGATTTAGATGTACTTTCTCTTATTTAAAATATGTGCAGTTGTTGAAGAAAATAAGATATTAATGACATCATTTATAAATAATGCCTTTTAACTTGCTGTTAACAAGGCCAACTGGACTGCATATGAAGACATTCCAGAATACCAGCCTTGACCTCCTGTTCCACAGCTTCTAGTGTAACCATTTAACTATGTATTTCTCTGTTACATGTTATATAACACTATTCAAAGGGCTTGCAAAGAATTGCAAAAATTGTTTTCCACTATTTAGCATTTGCAGGTGTTAAATAATAACTAACCTTTGCTTGCATTGTTATTAATCATATCAAATTACAAAAGCAGCAAACAGCTCACTGTCCATATTCAGGTTCAGATTTTGCCCTGTCTTTTTTGTAATCCTTATCTCTCTCCTGTCTGATTTAGCCAATTCTCTGACTTTTTCATTTCAGATCTCCAAATGCTGCAAGGACGACAAAGTCAAGTGAGCTGGATTGCGCTATGCCTATAGAAATGATTAGGATAGAAGATATGAATTGGGTATGCAAGTTTCACAAACTCTACTTGCAAAAACAATAAGGTGCTTCTCACTGATAACTTTGAAAGATCCTCATATCTGAAAAAGCTCTTCTTAATTCTTCAATGACTTGAAAATTGAAATATTTGCATGGAAATCACAGTCACTTGTCCTTGTGACTGGAGTTCTGATAAGGAAAAATCCAGTGTTTCTTGAACTCAAGCCTCAGCAAAGGAGTTAATTAATTTTCTAATTCAGCATAAAAATGGAATATAGTAACATCTGCACCACTTCAGGGTCTTTGTGCCAAGCAGGGAAATAATTTATAAGACTGGAAAAAAACATATATATTTATATGTTCATATATATGTTCATGTATATAAATATGCAGAAAGCCACATATTACCAAAAACATATTTAACCCAAAAATGGTATTTCTTTAAAAATAATTTAAAAAACACATCCCCTTTTCATGCGTTTGTATTTCCAAACAATTACAACCTTTCATCTACCAATTTCTTACCATGGATATTTTAGCAAAAAATACATGTCCCATTTTATTTCACAAGTTATAGGAAACAGAGAAGAATTAATTTTCATCAAAATATTTTTTAGAAGTTCTGTAGCACTGACTGCTGCAGACTGCTGATAGCATCTACATGAGATATTAACTAGATTAATTTATTAGAATTGTGTAATAGATCTGGGTTAAAATACACAGAAAATCTGTTGCAATACAGAAATTTAGAAGACAAAATTCAATTAAATTTGGTCTCAAAGATTGCTTTACAACTTTTCAAGGGAAAATTAATATTCAGATTTCCTGTCCAATTAGGGAGAAATAAGGCTGCTTAGAGGAAGAAAAATCCTTGATGCTACTTTAATCATGGTATTTCAGGTCAAGGCAGAAGAGCACAGAGACATAAGTCTTTCAGAACTACAGTCACATAAAACCTGGCTGCGTATTTCATACATGTGCTGTGTACAAGGCAGCCAAAAACTGTCACCATATGGTGCTGGCACGATCAAGCTTCACTACAGTGCATTATCCAAGTCTCCCTTGCTAAGTGCTCTTCACTACTTAGGTAAGCTCATAAAGAAGAAAAGACATCCTCCTAATAGAAAAAAACTTAACGAGTAGCCACGTGCTCCTCTGCTTACCCAGGGAGATTTTGCTATGTATGACTAAAACTAGGAAAAAAATGGCTCCCGACAAGATGGGAGAGATATTTCTTCAGAAGAAAACAAAAGAAAACAAAAAACAAAAGAAAAGAAAAGAAAACAAAACAAAATAAAAGCCCATTCCTCAGGAGAGGGCAGTGAGCAAAAACTGGGAGAGTTTTTGGCTGCTGGCTGAGTTAAGCCCACCATGCCTTTCTTTTCTATAATAACTTTTTTTAAGCTAGGGCCAAGTTAGCAATGCATTTACACACGAGCTTATCTCTAAGTCATGCATGTCTACCACAATAAACTCTGTAGACAGCCATAATGCTTTGCTTGTTGCACAACAAGAAAGATGGTGTCCACATTAAAGTACACTTGCACAAGAAAATCATTGTACAAAAAATCCCACTCAGTCAAGTGTAGCAAAAACAAACTCTATTTTCTTCCTCATTCCTAATGAGATTTCTTCTGCAATTAAACATTTTCAACTTCTTTATTATTGGCAGAAAACAATTTAAATGGCTAAAATCATAGAATCATAGAATGGTTTGGGTTGGAAGGGATGTTAAAGATCATTGAGTTCCACCTCCCTTCCATGGGCAGGGACACCTCCCATTAGACCACGTTGCTCAGAGCCCTGTCTACCCTGGCCTGGAAGACCTCCAGGGATGGTGCATCCACAATCTCCCTGGGCAGCCTGTTCCAGTGTTTCACCACCCTCTTAGTAAATAATTTTTTCCTAACATCCAATCTAAACTATTCTTCTTCAATGTAGCTCAGCATATGGTTTTTAATTTAAAATTAATTTAACACATTGCCTTTTTATTTCCTATAGCTTTATCCCAATTATTTTTCAATATTAGCTGCTGTTTATGGGGAAATCTGCAAATGAAGACAGGGAAACGTGGAGATTGCCAGGCCTATCAGGGCAAACAACCTCCCAAGTGAACTGCCTGCAGATCTTTCCCTGCACCACAACTTTTTATCGGCTGCAACTGCTGTCAGTGTGCCACTTCACCACCCCTGCTTTTGCTGAGACAAAAGCTGCTCATTGCTGTACTTTACTGCAACAGAACTAGCACATATTCTGCTCCTCTCAGGGGCTGAACATGCTTGGAGGTGCTTATTTAAATAATTACTCATCTCTTAGTCCTACAGTAACCACAGAGATTTTACTCTTATTTCCTATGTGGATAGTTTCGGTACCCCTTTCTTCACTGTGCACAAGTTGGTTTTGTGGTATCAGTTATTATTAATGTATTCCAACCAATTTATCCAACCTCATTTGTGTCTTTGCTTTCATCTCTACAGCAGTGTCTCCCTAGGCTGTGGTTCCTTCTCTGTCTGCAGCAGCCCCTGCCTCTCTCTCAGCCATCATTAGTATGGATCATGTGCCACAAGACAGAACTCTGCTTCCTGACCCCTCTGCCCAAGACCTGTCCTGACAGCAGCTGACTGGCATGTGAAGAGTTCACCAAGTGCTGTGCAAGTCACATTGCTCTCTTGTCTTTCCCACAACTACACCTGAAACACTGAAAACCTGTTATGAGAATTATGCATCAACAGCATTGCTTCCAGGAATTGATGAACGAAATATTTATTTCTAGATATGGAGAATGGGATTTTTTTAATTTTCTTTTTTTTTTTTAATAGAGGAGAAAAATTGTGACCAAGACTTTTTGTCCCCCAAAATTTAAATTTTTGGACATCTGCCCAACTTCAAACACTTAAAAAATTGAAGATTCATCTGCATAGTCAGGCTTGCTACATATGAATTATGTGTCTGAAATTCTTCTTGTATCTTGTTGAGAAGAAAACCCCAGGCTAGAAGAAAAAAGAGGAAGCATAATGTTTTAATCCTTGAGTGTGATCTCAACAAAATCCTTGGCATTTCTTGTTTAAAAAAAAACCAAATAAAATACCAGAGATTCTCCCCTGTCGAGAGATAATATTTGCCTGGCTGCAAACAGTATGTCATAGATACTATGAAGTTAGATATTTTCAGTTGTCTTCATAATTGCTTACATTAATTTTAAAATTTTGCCCTTTTTTATTGTTCCTACCAGATAGCTACTTACTAACTGGCTGTCTGGCTGTCTTAGGACACTGATTACAAAAGTCCCACTGTTTATAAGCAAAAGATAAGTCTTTCCATTCTAGGTAGAATTTAGGCTGCCTAGTACAGCTCCATGCGATGAAAGTCCATTTCTTTGGGAAACGGGCTCTGCAAGAGGAGGAATTATGTAGAATTCCCATGCAGGAATTAGAAGAGATACCATAAGGTGGTTGATCCACATGTCACAAGGTACCTCAGAATAAGCAGCCACTGGGCAGTCTCCCTACACCTTCAGGGTTTACAACAGCCTTTTTCTCAAACACACCCTTACAGCAAATGTAAATACTCCCTTTTTAGAATAAAACTGGGTAAAACAGTGTGATCATTGTGTTAATATTTAAATTAGCCTAATGAATTACATGACAGTAATAATGTCTTTCCCCAGTAGTGAACAAGGTTTAGAACTGAGATCCAGATTATCAAATCCAGTGAACAGAGGTACACCGCTAAAGGCGGGCAAAATACTCATTGGAAAAGATCCATTTTGTATGAGTTACACTTCGGTGCTAATATCTGGTGTTCTGCAGAGATGAAAGGATTTTATTCCACTCCTGCCCTGCTTTTCCACTTGTTTGTAGAAGCTCCTTTCAACGCTCTGTAAAAGGAGGCTGTTTGCTAAGTCTTACAAAGGCTTTTTGAACTTAAATGTAAATAGGTACTTCAAGGATCTCAGAAATACTACCA
Source organism: Pardalotus punctatus (assembly GCA_013400915.1). NCBI lineage: Eukaryota > Metazoa > Chordata > Aves > Passeriformes > Pardalotidae > Pardalotus > Pardalotus punctatus. The sequence continues at coordinate 103,556 of VZTX01001453.1, read as the reverse complement.
TACTCCCAACAGACTCTTGAAGAAATAATTTTTTAGTCCTGGAGAGCAAGATGTGTTTAGGGCCTTTTAAGCGAAGTATAATTTACTTCGGGGAAATATATCATGGGGAAATTATTCATACCTCCTATCTTGAATAGTTTAACTCAAAGCTGGAAAATATGGGCCATGGGACACATTAACATTTTCCACAGGTCCCATACTGACCCAGGGGAATCCTCACTGGACTTCTGCTTGAGTGCAGCTAGAGTTCATCTGGCCAGGTTTTTCTGTACCACCAAGAGAGAGAATATGGAGTCAAAGCTCTCCCTCCATCCATGCTGGAAAGGTGTCCTACCATTAGCACACAGAAATTCCTTCTTCCTTATGAATGCTCCAGCAATTGCTTCTTGGAATGTTAAAATGTGACAAGTTTTAGAGTGTGAATATTTCTTCCAAAGAGTGACATTCTTACTTTTTCCCTGTGAAAAATGTCACCCTTACTTTTGTTTAGGCAAATAAAAGTTATTGTCCTTATGCTGAAAAATTAATTACAAGGGAATTAAACAGAATGGACGCTTGAGACATGAACAGTAAAAGGTAGACGTCTGTAGAATATTTTCTTTGTATTTTAACTTACATTTTGTTTCCAAATGTTGGGAAAAAATATTTGTTTCAGTTCCAGTTTGTTTCCTTTTTCTTAAGATAACCTTCTGATTCTTTTTTTTTTTAAATAACTTCTACTAAAGGACAATTGAAATATCCTTATTACTGCAAGCATCATTTCTAATGACAGATTTTTTTTGAGGACTAAAATAAACTAATACTTCAATATGAGAATCATTTTGTCTAAATTTCTTCCATGATGTATTTAGACTCCAACAAAGACATAAATTACCTAACACTACTGGAACAAATTAGGTCTCTTTCTCAACACTCAGCAATACCAAAGCTCAGGTTCTTGTCCAGTTCATGTTTGAGAAATATATCCTACCATAAGAAAAATATCTCCCTTCCTTACTGTAACCCCGATATAGTACTTATAACTGATTAGTGTTTTGTACTTCTGAGCCTTCTGGCTACTTACTCAGTAATATATGAGTTCATCTAAGGCACAGCAATAGACATTTTTCTTTCGTTGTCTGAAATGAAGGCAAAGTGCTGAAGAGTTGGCCAAGGACTGTCCGAACAGTAATAGGCAGGAACTCAATTTGTGCTTGTTTACCCAATCCCTAATAAGCATAAGTTAGCATTAGAAGAAAGATATCTGTGCCTGTCAATTAAATATTTGACTCTGATATTAACAATCCCTTCTATGTGCAGTGTAATAGGAAAGGTTACACAATTTTCAGGTCTATGGCATGCCCACAGTAAACTAGGGTAGGGTTTTGGGGTTTTTCTCTACAGGGGATAGTACAGGCCTTACAGACTAAACCAGAAAAATTTCCTCAAGGCAGAATGAACACTCAAGAGAAAACCAATTATTTAACAGAGACAATTTCTAGACAAAATTAAAAATATTGACTGAAATTCAGCTGCTACATTGGCACAGCAAAATCCAGGACTTACCTCCTGGCAACCAGACTCCAGCCTCCAGCTGAGCTGAACGTGAGTAAAGGAACAGCTCTGGGGAAACAGCTTCTCTCAGCTGAGATTTCAAATACCTTGAAGGTACCTCCATGGTGTATTTCAAAGCCTGAGATCTATCACTACAGGTTTTATAGATATCTTTACATTTGAAATAGGGAATACTTGCCTAAAAGTTTCCCCAGAAATAAAATGAGTGTTAAATGTCTGAACTGCACATTGCTCCAAATAAGAGGCTGCTAAAGTTGCTGTAACATGAGCGATTCTCTCCGTTGGTGTGAGCTGTGCATATAGCAATACTCTGGAGCAGAGAGAGCTTTCACTTTGTCTTCAAGGGTTCCTAATTCAGAGGTACAACAATCAAATAAATAAGATTAAGATGACATCATATCGTAATTTACAAAATCTTATAATTAAAGAATATTGCAACAGAAGCAAGCTTGTCAAAGGAAGAAAAATAAAAATGAAATATTTTTGAACCAATCATTTTAGATAAGCAGCATATTAACAATAAAGGTCTCCTTCCTGAGGAAAAATGCCTCACAACTATTTCAAAAGCATGTGAAATATACATAATGCTGCCTTGAAACATGGTATTTACATGAAGAGTTGCAGAATACAAATGCTACCTTAATGAACCTGGGTAGTGCTACTTACTCTGCAAATACCACAGTTGCAAAGAAAAAAAAGCTAAACATAAGTATGTTACCAAAATGCTAATATACAACTCTGGGGAGGAAAACATAACAGGAAAGTGCTTTTTATTTGCATATGGAAGGTTTTAAATCATATTTTGGCTCCATATTTTGGCTTTTAAAAAATATCACTTACTAAATGGTTGTCTACATTTGGGTAAGCATTTGAGCATTAAGCAATACTAAGCTTCCGTGTTCTACAGTTTATCTCAATGCATTATTACCAAGAATATGCCAATTAAATGTTCTTACTTGTTTGTCTTTTCTGTGCTTGCAGTTAAAGCATATAAATGCCAATTTATCTGTACTTGTATTTGATGTTTAAAGCTAAAGGAACTCTAGCTGTGGCTTCCATAAAAATTTGAACACTTGCTTATACATCTCTCATCCTTCATTTATATACTTTAGGCCTGTACTTTTCCCTCCATAACCCAAAACTGTGCTTCTTTCAGCCTTTAGAAAAACTTTCCTGCTTCAACCTGATGAGCAGGTTTAGTGCATGAATTAGTTCACGTGTAGTTTATCATTAATTTGTTTGTTTGTTTGTTTTTTATGTTGAGCTTCTCAACAGTAAAAACACTTCAGGTGTCAGAATTAGCTGAAAGCTGGGTTTACCAAAGTAAGCACATCTGAAATTTCCCACCCCTCTAAACAGAAAATTCTGCCACTTTCCTGTTCAACCCAGGCAATTAAAGATCCTTGGTTCATGTGCTTCAAAACCTAGTTAGTCATTCACTGGTTCTTTATAACATTAAAATGTCAGCTTCGTGTTGTTACTTCAGTTACTGGAAATGCAGTAAGAATGACTATTTTTCATTAATTAGTCTCTTTCTTTAAAGAGAATTCACTTGATTGTGATGCAACATATCCAGCCAATTTGACAATTCATCTACATTCATGTCATCCCCAATTAAACTCCAAATATATTGTTATGCCAATGATTTGAGTGGATATATGCTGTAGCTCACTACAGAGCCATGCAGGATTTGACTGCTGTAGCCTGCAGGATTTCATCCAAATTGTTCTGAGGCAATGCTGAGTAAAAAAAACATTGTTGGTATCCTGTCCTGAGGAGAGCCATCTTTGCTGCCACATATAAATTAAAGCTGTGGAAAATTGTTCCTTCTTTTGTCCGTCTCCTGCTGAAATAGGAATAATTCTTACTCCTTTCTGAAAATGTCTCCTAGTGGCTCCCTGTACTGTAGCCTGTGCCCTTAAGCACAGAGCTGCAGGCACATGCTGTTCCCTCCTCCCACTCTCTGTCTAACTGCCTGCAGAATTTGGCTAACAAATTGACATTCCATCCCCAAAATATAAGGCAGTTATTTATCCATAAATTAAGGGAGAATGAAAGCCATTAATCTTGTCCTGACTTTGTTTCATGGCTTGATCTCAGTCTCACTTCAGAAGATACAGACTTGTTTGTTGGTCTGGGCTTTTGGCTGAAACTAACTGCCATCACTTGCTCTGTTTGTGGGACTGCCCCCTAACCTTGGGTCACTGTCCTTGCTTGCCTTGGTGTCAGAGTTGGCTCCCAGTTTTCCTTCCCTTATGGAGCAGTGCCCACCAATGCTGCTCCCTTGATAGTCCCAAGGCATATACCCTTGATACCCATAGCATGTGGTCAAAAGACACTGCAATATAGACGTCCAAGGAAAATTAGAAAGTAGCCTGAGCAGGATGTTTCTAGGGGTAGGAATTCACTGTACTTTCTCTCCTTGAAAGCATTAAACAGTCACAATGATCTGCTAACAACTTCACTGGAATTCTTGGAAATGGAGGGAAAGGATCAGGAACAGTGGGAGCTCCCCAGTTAGCAGCAGGATCCAGGTGGGAAGTGGCAGGATTTGGAAGTGGAACAGCTGACTGTGCACTTTTAGATTGACATAACCATCACTCTTACCCAGACCTTTAAACTTACTCTGTGTGGAATTAAAAAGCCTATCAGATTATTTTGCTCTTTGAAAAATTCATGATAATCATAGACGTAACCCCTTCATCACCTCCCTCTTCAGTTATTCCTGTTACTTCAAAAAAAAGACCATGGTACATTCAACAAATGCTGCTTCTAAGTGATCTTACAGTTTTATGCTATATTTTAATAGTTTATAGAATAAAACTATTAATACACAAAAGCCTTACTGCATTAAAATATAATCTTTTCCTCTAATGCACAGGGAATTAATCCAACCAGCTAGTACAATAAAAATTCAATCAACAAGAGTCCTTCAGCCATCCTGCTGGCTTCTGGAATGAACAGCCATAATGAACAGAACAAAATATAAATGGAGAACAGTGGAAAAAAGAAACTTCTGGCTGAACACTGCCCCTGCCTTTTCCAAGAAGACTGAAATATCTTTTCCTGTAGGTATTTAACATTGCAGCTTGCTCTTGCTGCTACTTAATGAATACAGAAAGAAATAATTCAAGTCATGCTAACATACTGATGCAAATGCAAACCTAGTCTAATAAGGTATTAGAATAATATAAACATAAATAGTAGCTTCTGTGTAGCCCATAACAATGATAGGTAATTTCATTTTAATTAAATGTCAGTGTGAAAGCTCTCTCTGAATTTATCATATTAACTATTCTGACCATAAGGGGGAAAAAAGGGAAGAAAGTGGTTGAACAGTTATTTGAATACTCTATTGTCATGCAAGATATCAAACCTGCTGGCTTTCTGATTAGCACTGACTTCTTTAGGCATTAAAAAACAAGGTCAACTCTTCTCACAGAAGAGAGTGTTATCAGCACTGTGTGATACAGAGCATATAAAACACATCAGAGGCACTCCTTGCCAGAGTACTTCAGCCCCTCTTAGCTCTCCTACAGAAAGAGCTGGAGATATATATTTGGATATGATCAGTACCCGAAAAGGAACTGAGTCCATATCTTCTCATAAAGCTTTTTAGCAGCCTTGTTTACATGTTCATGAAAAGGATGAGAGAGAAGAACCCAGCTGCACTCAGATGAAAAAGTCAATGAGGATGAAAATGTCTCAATACAAGTCTGTGAGTAGAAAAAAGCCAGGATTACCCAGGCAAGCCATCTCACACAGCCAAACTTTAGCTTCAGTCTTGGTCTGCACTACAGCATTTCCAGGGAGATGCTTTTTCCCATTCCAAATACTGCAGATGCTGGACATCACCAAAGAAGTCTGCCAGCCAGTCCTTTGGCCCTCTCTCTTGCAGATATTTACACACATGGATTGCACAAGACAAAAAATCCAGGGAAAATGAAAGCAAGAGGCTACAGAAAACTATAGTACAAATGCAAGTAACACAAAACAATAAGAAATCCTCATTTTTCCATCAAAAGCCTCTAAAGTAATCTGCTTTCTGCAGGAGGTTTATCTCACAACACTTCTCCATAACAGTAAGTGCCTTGTTGCGGTAAAAGAGCAATGCAACATCAAAGTACAAGAAACAGGGACCAGGCTATAAAAGAGGCATAACACATAAAAAGATATAACAGTTGGCAATCTGACCTCAGCATCAAGGGATAACTTTGAAAGCTTTTCTTGGTGCAGTAACCATTTCAAAGAGAGTGTGAATTTTTTAGAGCTATTTTCCAGGATTATTTAAACTTTCTAGTTCAATTTAAAAAGAAAACACTAAAACACATTCAAAAAGAAAAAAACACACCACTCCCCAAAAACTTTCCCCCTCCTAGTAAACACGTACATTTTCAGGAACAGAAATGCATCTGAATGTATAACTTGCTGTTCAACAAAATGTTGATTTCATAATGTAATTTCAAAGGAGTATTGAATTTTCTGAAGCTATGCATTTTTCATTAAAAGAGTTGTCTGAAATAATAATGTTCATCAGAGGACAGCCTCCATAATGCTCAAATGGTTTTTAAACATGTTTAGACATTGCTAATGATCAAACTAATAGCTTATTAAAATAAAAGGAACACTTAATATCATATAGTTTCTAGTTTCTAAATACCTAGAAGATTACAATCTTAATTTTGCTCACTCAACACCTGACTTTATGAAAAGCATATAAAAGGCATTTTTTCTATGAAGAAAGAGATCATTAAGAGCAAAACATAACAATTTTTAAACAAAACCACTTTCAAAGAAAAGAGTATGAAAAAATTTAAAAAATTTTTTGAAAAAATCTAGGATGTACGCATATGCAATATGCCTTAAGAAAAATTAAAGCTAGAAGCTATATGGATTACATAAGGAATTAAAGTTATAAATGAATTAGGAGGAAAAACATTAGTAATGTTTTTAGAGTTAGAAAAAAAGTGTTTTGCCTATGTAAGAACACCTGCACAAAGTCAGACCAAAGGCCATGTAGCCTTATTATTTCCCATGTCACCAGTAAAAATTATCACATCAGGGAAGGACTGTAAAATACAGGTAAAGAATAAAGTGATCTTTTTCCCAAATGCCAGCACATTCTGATGTCTAATCTCATGTCCATGTCGGTAAAGGTTTCTCAGGACAGTAAAACTGAAACCAAATGAAAACAGTCAAAACTACCTATAGGAACACTTGCTTTTCAGTGCATAAAATAGACTGTTTAAGATGCAGGCTGTTATCCTAAATTTTTCAGTAGCCTATTTCATCTGAAAAACCCTTTGTTCTTTATTCAAAGAAGCTACTACTTGAAATATAAATTATTTCTGCTATATATATGTATAGCAAGATGACTACTGAATATATTTAAAACAAAATCAAAACTAAAGAAAGTTCTATAGTATTCAGGAAGCATTTCTGAATGAAAAAAAAAAAAGCCATCACAAAAACATAGGAAAAAACCCCACTGTTGCAGATGGGCTGGTAGTGTTGCCTTCATTATTTCCCTTTAAGACCTTATTTTTAGATTCTCACTGATGAACCAGCATTAAAATGCTAACATTGGTAGACTAACTGCACTGAGGGAAAAGCTAATGAGGGGTGGCTGTGTTTGGCTCACCAGGCTGTTCACTCAGACTGCTGAAACTTGTAACCAGACAGTTCTTTGGGCATAATGTTTCAATCCATTATTTTTTAAATTCTATTTTCTGTTAAAGAAGGCTCAGCTAAAATAAAGTCAGATCCTTCTTCAGAAAATGTTTCTTGTTTTCACAGATCTTTTAAAATTTACTACCTTACAGCTACTGATTGCTGGACCTTGCAATTTTCAAGCTACTTTTATCCTAGCATTTTAGATATTATTATTATTACATAATATAGACTTTGCTTGAGGACTTTTATGCTTACCTTCATTGAAATTTCCTTCTATTTAATTAAAAGAGGAGTGTGTCTTCTACCCTAGTATTTATGGGGGAAAAGTCCATCTTATTTGACTTCATTTGAAAAACTAAATCAGATGTACTTCACTTCTGTTTTAAGGAGAGACAAAGGTCTGCTCAGAGTAGCTCAAACCACTCTTCACCTTTACTCCCCAGGCATTAACCTGTACTGTTAATGATAGTGCTGGATTGCTCTGGAAATTCTAGCAGAGCCAGGTAGGCATTCCCAAGTAAATCCTTCTTCTGCCCTTTTCAACCCAGCTGGAGAAGCAGCCAACAGCAGGAATACGAATTTCCTTAATCAGCTAAATCAGAGTGCTCTGGCGAGACTGATACTTGCAGCACTCAAAAGGGCTGTATGCCACATTCAGCCACATCAAGGCTGTATCCTTCTTCACTTGCACTGCCAAATGCCTTTCCTGGGTGCCCTTAGAGCTGGCCACAGCATGGGATGAACCCTTGGAAACAACTGACAGCCTGAACTCCAGCACAATCCCCCAGCTGACGGCATATACACCTCTGTTTGAAAATAGTGAGAAGTCAAATGGTTTTATCACCTTCTGAAAAGCGACAGGCTTTGGAAGCATGGCTACTGATTTTGCTGCTGTTTGTATGCAGAGGTAAAGATCATCAACCTCCATGCCCTACAGCAGCAAACCACTTCAGTGATCCCAACTGCTCTGCACATTTCCAGCGAAAAATCACCTCAGAGGTGGTTGAGCACAAAGCTCAGCCTTCAGATACAAAACAAGCAGCATAGTGAAGTCCTGGAGACTCTCACTGGCTCTCATCATTTTAGTCCTGCAGACATTTTCAGAATCTCACAGTTATCTGACCCAGGTTATGCTTAGTCATTACACTATAGTCAGTGTTTATAATTTTTTAGTTTCTTTTATACAGAAATTTCCAGACTGCAGTGAGATACAAAACAAGATTTGGGATTGGAATGTCAACATCTTAAGCAAACCCTGCATAAATATTCAAGTATTTGAATGTACTTCATACTGTTTTTGCAGAAGTGATCTCATATCTATAGTGCATATGTATATAAAGAAACAGAAACATTATAAATATATACACACTCATAAATGTATAGATACATGGATACAAAATGGTATCCTGGCTTTAAATTTTAGCTGATTTGTAACACACAAAATGTCATTTTCTAATAAAACACATACAATTAAAGGACAGTGTAGAATCTTTTTTTTGTTTGTTTTTTTAAAGCAGTAATAAACAGATGATTAGAACTTTTAATAAAAGTCAGGAGCTTTTTTTGGCTAGTTACATCTAGCTCAATTTCAGTCACACTCTAGCACATAATACCAGCCTTATCTGCCATCAGCACCTGAAAGAGGCATGAATTTGTCAGCTGCATATTTTCACATGTCAGCAGCAGTCATTTGCACTTAGAAACACTGGTGCCATATGACAGACAGCGGGCTCAGACCTGCTCATTGCTGGGCAACCTCATTACTTTACTGTGAGATGCAACTTTCAGATTTCGCAACATTGCACAAATACATTTTACAAAGCACTGGAAAGGTCATGCCCCAAATCTTAACTGGAATAACTAAGCCTCACAAATGCGGGGTGAGACATCTTTTTGCTGCTGTGTTTCGATTGATAACATCTGCAAGCTCTGTCTTAAGGATGACCAAAACAACAACAGCACCTGGGCAATATATTTCAGAGAGGCTTCAGTCTAGTTGCCAAACAGGAGACAATTACTCAGAACAGAATGACTGAGCAACTTCATTTGCCTGCAGTTTTCTAAAGAACCAACACAAGGCTTGAGGAAATACACAGGCTCTGAGGCAAACAGTGAAGAAAGCAGAAGGGCTGATAAAGCCCACACTGTCTACAGACTACATTTAAGTTGAGCTATTTGCTCAAGTGAGAAGCTATGTTAATGCAAATATATTTCCAGTACCCAAGCTAGCTCAGTAACCTGTTCATGGCACTGCTCTGTACCATGATGATATGCACCATCCCTCAAAAGTTCCTTCTGTTAGATAGAAGTGTTCAGAAAAATGAAGATAGCAAGAATTTGAAACATTCAGCTACATTAATGCAGGATCAATATAAATAACTCAGGGTGTCTCAAACCACAGGAAAGAACCTTTGTGTTTGTTTCAAAACCGAAAGGTTAATTCCTTAAGGAGTAATAAATGAAAACTGCAACTGATCAAAAATTATTTCCTAGCAATTTTTCTTGATATTTTTCAGCCTAGGAGGACTACTTGAAAAACATTCATAAAGATTCATGAAAGCATCCTAATAATCTTTGTTCTTAGTGGGATGCCAATATGAATAGTTTAAGCTACTTTCAAGCACTGAGAAGATTATGAAATCTTTCTTTTGCATAACTAGTGAAGTGTAGATGTAGAGAAAGAACTAATTTGTTTTAGTGGAGGTCTTAAAACTATTAACGAAGAAAGTGTTGAATGAGTAAAATGTACAATCTCCAATGCAGTCTAGAGACTAACTATTCTTTATCTCAAATAAAGTATTAACTTTCAAAAACAGTTCAGAGGACTATCCTTCAATGTATTCCAAGTTACATCTCAAGCTTTTTAAGTAGATGTAAAATTTACAAATGTCAGTAATTAACACTAAAATATGTTATAGGCTATGAAATTAAAGCATCTTGCATGCTCAGCCGCTGTATCCTGCTTACACATGCTAGGTTTGAGACAAAGAGCTTCCCCACAGGCCAGATGGACAAAGCAATGCTGGAGTTTTGGTTGTTCTCTGTCCTGTGAGGTACAATACACTTCCAAGGACTATTGGGGTATATTCCCCTATGCAGCTTAATGCTGGCTGAAAGATGTCTTCTGACAACATCTTTTCTGTCCTGATTTTAGGTCTTTCCTACTAAAAGTTGCAATTTTTTCCCAGGGCATTGAGAGATGGGTGGTTTTCATAAATGAATTTGGCTTTTTGACCGTCATGACTACTGCATAATTACCTGCAGTGGGAGAGGAAAGGAGGCCACAGGGGCCTGATCCAAATAGTACTTTGTCAGCCCAGGCTTACATATCTTGTGAGTGAAACTGAACCTGTCTCATGTGTTCCATACATCAAAATTGACCAAGGAAACTGAGAGACAGTAACTCAACCCATGGATTCTTGAAGGACTGCACTGATGATTAGGTTGGAAGTGAAAAAGGAACTGCACTCTCACTCTTACTCCTGTGCAATGAGAGCTTTACAAATTGGTGACAGCTCTGCTAAATTGGATTTAGTACAGTGTTATTTCATTTGACAACAAACAAAGTCATGGGCAAAGGGAGTCTTTGAAATTCACTGTAACAAGTTCTTTTGCCAGTTTCTTACTTATGTAATTAGACCTCTTGATAGAAGCAAGGAAGTAGAACCAGACTTGCCTGAAGTGTAACATACCCACCTCCTATATATATGTATATATGTAGGAGTTCATACAAAGAGAGCCTGGATCCCATTTTCTTCTACCTAGTCTATTTCCAGACAATTGGTATTAGGGTCTCTAGATACTTATTCCATTGGAAAAATGGACAGAAATAAGAGTCAGTTCTCCTTTGCACTGTATTTGGTATAATGACATGCTTAGATGAATACTCGGAACGAATCCTCACCAGGACAGAGCAATGAGCCACTTTCCTTAAAATCACTTAGAGGAAATGCTTGAAAAAAGGTGCAAGTAATAGGTGATCTGATTGAAAGTCTGCTTCTGTAAGACCTCATGAAGTACGCTCACCTTTCAGAAATGAACAAGTATCCTTTACACAATGCTGTCTAAATCAGAAGTCAGAGTACCTAGGATCACTGGGAGTGTCAGCGAAAAGGCTTCTCAATGTTGCCAACCCTCACTGAAAAACTCACATTACTAATGTAAAACTGCTAGTTTCTGCTGGTTGAGATGATCAGATTACGCAGGCGTATAAAGATAACCAGAAATAAAACGTCTTATACATCAAAATATATCCAGCATCCCAACTGATAAGCACTTTGCTGAAATTTTCTAGGAACAAGAATAAGATCCGGACTTTTACTCACTTTAGGCAAGTGCAGTACTATGCTGTGTCTATAAAGTCAAATATATTTGCATATTCAAAAAATGTATTTATCATAGAGGCTACATTACTTACTATCTGAACCCCCAAAATCATTATAAATCTCAATTCCCACTATTTCAAAAAGACATGGACAGGTATCAATAACTTGCAGAAACCTCCGCAGGTAATTCCCACAAATGGAGGTTCGCTCAACTTACCTTTTTTATTTACAGACCTACCTATCAAATTATACAGAAGACCAAGATGATAATTTCTAATCCACCCAAGAATGGTACAACAGAAGCCCTTTGAAAAAACCTGCTGACTTCAAGCATAAATCTGCTGTCAGTGAACATTTCAATTTACAGAATATGCCTCTGCAGAGAATCAGTTAGCTAGATTGTTTCATTCCACAAGAAGTTTCTCATTTCCACTGCTTTGGCACTATACAATGAAGCAATTACTGTGGGTGTAAAATGTGCTGCCCCGCTGTCTAGGTCCATGTTTTAATGGGAAAAGATGAATTAAATATTTTGAAACACATTTATTTCCCAGTTGTGGCACACAACATTTTGATAAGAAATTCTTAGATGTGCTCCTGTTGTCTAGTTAGTCATGTCATTCTTTTCTGTTATCCACATTTCCCTTGCAATTGTGTTTGTCAGATTTTTGACCTAAGTCAAAATCTCCTATATATAGAATCAAGCTGGAAAACAGATATGCACACTATATATTTTTTTACTATTTTTGTCAGTGGTTTAATTTGCTAATTAAATAAAAATAACTGAAACTAAAGTAAGCATCAAAATATGATCCATTTCTAACTAAGAAGATCCACATAAATTCTGAAATCATATATCTCCTAAGTACTAAGATTATTCAGTTCTTCAAGCAGTAGGATTTAATTAAATTTCACTCCCAAACAGTTTAATTTAACAAAGTGTCATTTAAAAAGATTAGTTTACATAATTATATTTTAAACTTACTACTGAATCAAAAGCAAGGTTTCTTGTTTGGGTTTTGTTTTTTGTAAGTGAGACAGACTTCAAGGTTAGATACAACTTTTTACGCCTAGCAGTAAAATTAAAAACATTAATAACTCTACCTCCTCTTTCTGTATTTCATGAAAAATTAATTAAAAAAAAAAGAAAGTAGACACAACCTATTATAAGTTTCTTTAATTCCCTGGCAAAACTAAAATTCATATGTCAAAGATATGCCTTGTAAATATGGGGGGTTTTAAAGGAACTCCAGTCCAAGGTCAATAGTACATTGCAGGTGGAGGACCTGGGGTACTCTAATACATAATTCTGTAAAATACCCTTCATCTTGTTGCTTTTTAAGTCGGGAGAGGCACAGGCCTTCAGAAAATGAGAATGAACCCCAAACCTGTCATCCTGTAGGCTTGGAGCCTTCCGCAGACAGTGTCTATGAATCCTGGCGCTCTTCCCCCATTCTGGTGAGCACAAGCAACAGAGAAGCAAGCTGCTTTTTCAAAAGGAGGGACTAAAATTAAGTAGGAGAATTAGGAAGGAACTTGTCTCCCCAGGACAGTTGTCACTGCTGGTTTTATGTTATTGTGAAATTGGGAATAAAAAGACAAGTGAAGCAAATGACAAGGAAGACCGTACCAATCCAGTGATTAATATCCTGCAGTCAGGAGCAAGGGCTCCTACAATAGGCCAGTACTCCCTAAAAGACCACCTGCAAAACAGTCAAGACACAGCTAAAGAGAAGCAAGACTGCCTGTGTCAAGGGCATTGAGTTCCTCATTCGTTCTCCCTCCATTTTAACCAGATTTTGAACAGATGACTAAGGCTAAGCTTAGAGAGTATCTGGCACCTGAAGTATTGTATGTGATTTCCTCCTGATCCACAGGAAAAGGCAGCCCTTGGTGTGAACGTTAAAGCCAGATGAAGAGTGACTGTACCTACCCTTCTCTTGCCCTTTTCTCACCACATAAGGGAATGATCAATAAGCCTGTGGTACCTGCCTGTGGATGGCAGGGCTGAATAATTTTTTGTGATCAGATATTCTCTGAGATGAATCTAAAGTAATTATGAAAATTCCAGCAGAATATTACACATGCTTTAGTTGATTTTGGTGGCTCCATCTTGGGAAGAGCCAGAAGCTATCTCAGACTGGTCTGTATTCTTTATCTTCCTGTGAAAGGGGAAGGTGCAAACAACATTCCATACTGTCAGTTTTGTTGTCTTTTCAGTTATTTGTGGCGAACAATAGTTGAAGTTCCTGTAAGGATCTGATTTAATTAATCCCATTAATTAGATGTAAATGTACTTCCTGAGATCTAGAGAGCGACATTACCTTGACTTAAAATTGTTTCCCAGATACCTATTATGAAAAGCTGTGATTGTACTAAGAGTGAACACTAACTGGAAAATGTTTTGTTAAGGATATATAATTGAAAAGAAGAGCACATTTTAAAGACTACATTCTTCTTTATATTGATTGACTATTGAAGGGAAGGGATCCATGAATAAAACCCAGTTTTGTAGTGATTCTTTTAAGTCTTACCTTTTGCAACTGTTCAATGATGAAATGCAATGAAAAAGAAGTAACAGAACTGAAGTATACCAGGAGCAAAATTATCATCACCTGAATTTTTTTGCAAGATTGCGACTGTGAAGCAAATATTCTTACTCTTACAAGTATTCTTATTCTTATTCTTACAAGGAGATTGCCTTGTGCAGAATTCAGTAGATGCTTTCCAATAAATAAAACTGAAAATTCTATCTAACATTCTCCATGAAGCTGTTTCATTGCTAATTCAACTCTGTGCTAGCTCAAATATATCTTCACATGGGCCTGTGATTTTTAAATCAAAATTCATAAAGAAATATTTTATTTTAAAATCTACTAAAATGAAAATGAAATCCAGCTGACCATGAAAAATAAAGTTTTGCGTGTTTAAATTAAATTAAATTCTTGGACTTTTCAAAAAACATTTTCTAATTTGGTGCATATTGAAACTATGAAAGCTTCAATTTGACTCATTTAAAATAAAAGTTTACTTTGCCCCTTGATAGAAATGTTTCATAAATATAAATCCTTTTTATAGTTGTAACATTAGAGAGCATTCTTTCTGGAACAAAAGAAATAGACTAACCACTGCACACTGAGAATCAGTTTTAATGGAATGTTGTTGACGATAGGATTGTTGCCAGTAAAGATCTCTGCATGCTCTGAGGCAGACTCCAAGAAAAGCAGTCACAAATAGAATGTGCCAAACAGTTGCTAATCCACTCCATCAATAGACCATAAAATTACATAAGATTGCACAAGGTGGGTTTAGACAGAATTTCAGGAGATGGACATAGAAAGTTATGTGGAAAAAATAAATATGCATTAGTCGGTGTAGATATGCTTGTACCAAACCTTGGTTTTGTTTTATATCTGGTGAGAAAAGTTAACTTTGTCAGCAGCTTTCATTTCTGTGATGGCTTTAGGAAACAGTGCTCAAGAGATTAATTTCTCATCTATGTGTTTTCAAGTAAATTGATTCAAAATATCCAGAAGTCAAGTTGCCAGACAAGACAGCAAATTGAGGCAGGTTGCCTGAGTCTAAACACACAATCATCTCTTTCTCTCAGTGCAAATCCACTGAAAGAATACTTTTTTTTTAACAGGGTGTAATGAAAATTGAGCTCAAAAATTGGTTTTGCTGCCTTATTTAACACCATCTAAAAGCTTCTATTTTTCAGTCTTAGGAAATTCTATGAGATTTTTCTGAAATAAATTCTACTTCAAAATTCTCTACACCCTTGCAATAGAATGCTACAATGCTGACAAACCTAGTAGTCCCTAGCATTATTTCTATTATATTATTATTACTGTTATTATTAAGAACAAACTTACATTATATGAAACAGCAATTTTATATTTTCAAGGCCATGAAATTATAGTTCTTGGAGTAAGCAGATTGATGCAATACTTTCAATACTCAAGAGATCTCTCCTTTTCAAAGACTTCTGTTCCAAGGCTAATCCAATATATCAGAAAAATAATAAAGACAAATGCTAGTGTGGACTCATGACTGGAAATAATAATGACAAAAAATTGCAAAATGCTGAATTTCTCCTGACCACATTAATCATGTTATTCAGTGCATTATACTTTAAATTATGTCAGCAGAGTAAAATTGTGCATTCCATTGAATTATGGGGTAAAATAAATTCATAAAGGTTTTTTTTATTTATTTCTCAATATACAGAGTGAAAACATACACATAAATCAAAAGTATCTTCCTAGTCTTCAAAACTTTCAAGACCTCAATATGTTTCTAAGGTAATCTAACTTCCAGAAAATTTACAAAATAAGTTAACAAAGGGTGACAGTATCCACCATTATTGCACACCTAACCCTGCAGAATTTCTTAGTGTGCTTCAACAAGGAAGAATCTAGAGGAATTACATTAGAGAAGGCAAAGGGGATTGAGTGATAGGAGTCCTGTCTAAAGGGACATCAGTTTTAAGTTACTTGGTCACTTGCTTTCTGCCTGATTTTTGATATTTTGACATGCCGTTTCTGTGTTTCACAACCACTACCTCCTAGGATAGACCCAGCAAAAGGATGCAGAGTACACACATCCATGAGCCTAAATTCTCTTTGCCTGCAAAAAGAGATGGCTGCAGCAAATTTTCCTGTCGCCTATTTTCCCTTAACTGTCTGGGCACTGTCCGGGAAATTGGTAGCTGATAGGAATCAAGACCATGCTGAGAAACAGGCTAACAAATAAACAGTGTGGATGGTCACAGGCCAGTGCATTAACAACTTCCCCAGCTCTATTTTAATTAGTAAAATAGTTGCAGGAGTTTATTTTATAAGTTCTGCATCTGTGTTATGTGCAATTCAACAGCTTTGATGATGGACCCCCCAACCCTGGAATTACTGAATGGTGATGGTAAAGAGAAAACACAAACCAATCCAATTTAAAGAAAAAAAAAATAAAACATCGCTGAAAAGATATTGGTTTGATAGCTGCACCGATAAGGCTTTGAAAGTGAATTTGTCAATTCTCTGCAATTCAATTTGCACTTTCCTAACAGCCAAACATGGTGGCTTTCAGGCTTTTGCACAAGGCATGAGACACAGAGGGCTAGTACTACAGATTTAGACTTCTTAAAGGATGTTTTCTTTGAAATCACCTCCATTTCATAAAAGATTTGTATTAAAAATTGTGTTGATCATATAGAAAGGTGTGATAGTAAAAAGTTTTACTTTTAAAAATATACTATTTGCTTACCTGCACAGAAAGGGAAGAAAAGAAACCTTCTGTTTTTAAAGTATAATGGTAAATATCACAGCTAATAGCACTTGTAGAATATCAGACTACTACTCAAAACCCAAAACCCTAATTTTCTTCTAATCCTGAAGAGAAATCAGAATAAGAATACGGATGCTCTTGATGCACTGATGAAAAATAAATATACATAAGAAAACATATATTTCCAGTTCATGCTTCCCTTCATAGAAAATCTTGTAACCATGGCTAAAAGTGACTTAACTCATTGATTTGTTATTCAGCATCACAGAACCACAGAATGACTTGGGTTGGTAGGGACTGTTAGAGATCATCATTTCCAGCCCCTCTGCCACGGGCACAGGCACCTTCCAATGGATCAGATTCCACTGACCAATCTACAACTTCTCTGGGCAATCCAGTCCAATGTCTCATCACCCTCACAGTAAAATTTCTTCCTAACATTCAATCTAAATCTACCCTCTTCCCATTGAATCTTCCCTCTTCCTTTTCCTGTCAGCACAGGCCTTGGGAAAAAAAGTCTTACATCTTTCCTATAAGCATTGTCTTTCCTCCCACATGTGTCTCTTCCTCAAAATAAAAAAGATCTACTGACTGCAAAAAATATTCACTGCTCTTCACCTTATAACTCTAAAATGTCCATATCCAAAATGTTAATATTTAACAATATATATATATATATATATTTTTTTTTTTTTATACAGGGTCTAGAGGGAGGTGGTGAGAGGTTGGATACTAGTAATACTGGTCAGAGCATCTGCTGCGCTTTAGAGCTGCCAAAAGATGGCAGAACTTCCCAAGACTGTGCAGAAACAATTAGTAAAATTAGCCATGATAAGACATGCAAGTATAATATAGAGTGAAAAAGGTGGCGATGGATGGGCTTTTGCTTTGATGACTCAAGGAGGCTTTTTGGGGAGATCTCAGCCTTTTCAGTGGAAAGTTTTTAGTGGAAAGTTTTTTTATTTAGACTCCTGTGTAAAAGATTTCCTGAGCTGTTAATTATATTACCATTATATTCCCAAAATTAATTTTTTGCAACAACCTTCATGAGAACAAGAAATAGTTCTTTTTATTTTAAAGTTAAAAATTTTTATTTAAAGACCTTATCTGTTATTCACAAGAGAGGACCAAAAATGTTTAAAACTCTTGTACCCAAGTTCTGAAACACTGCATTTTTCATAATACTTTCTGTCAATTGAAATGTTTTTTGAAGAAGAGAAGATGCACAAAAGATTTACTCCTTTGCATAAATATGAAAGCTTGAAGTCTAAGGGAAATGGGAGTGAGATAAATTTTATTTGTGCTTAGGCAAGGTCTTATTTTTATCTATGAGACTAACTTATTAACATCAGAGAAATACATGAATTTCCCCTTCATGTCAGGTTTAACAGCAGCTCTTACTGTACATTCAACATTGAAACTCAACAGCTGAGGTTGAAAATGTCTTATTATCTCCACTAATACAACTAATACATCCATAAAGTGAATATCTAGTAAGTTAAAATAAAATAATATTTTTAAAGAAAATATAGAGCATAATTTTTTTAAGCTCAGTAATTAATGTAGTAAGTCCATCTAGATGCTGTAATCAGAATTCAATTTTTATCAGGAAAGGCTGTTCTGCAATTTTTTTTTTCCCATTTGCTTCAATTATTGCACAAGATCAGTGGTCTCAACAGTGAATACTATAATGAAGAAGGATTAATGGTACTCCCCAATTATTTAGAGCTTTTGTAACTGGGATTTCATCTTGTTGAAGCCAGGAGACTATGCTTTGTAATCATATGTCAGATATGCAAGCAAGTGGAACAGCAAGAGAACAAGTATTAAAGATGAATAACACAAAATGCATGTAGCACCCAAAGAAAGCTAATAAACTAATATTTTAAGAGAGAAGTGCACATGAAAAAAGTTAAGTGGAAATACTGTATTATATTTATTTTATTTTAGTGTTGCTATAATACAAATATTACTCTGTTTAATTATTATCACTCAGATACAGATTTACATGTATTCTTTTCTCAATTCTGCACTTTGTAATGCATAACCTTTCTTCTACAATAGTCCCAGAGGTAGTAAGATTGCCCATGCATTTAAAATGTAGGTAGGAATGGCAGCTGAAGTGTTTCTCCAAAGAGACTATTCTCTAATATTTGTCTCAAGATGCTCCTCTACAGAGAAAATTTTATTCAGTATTTTGTCTTCTAAAATTGCAAGTTTCTAGGACCTGTTTTGCCTACTTGAAATAAGTAAATTATTTTTCATCTAGTTTATTTTCAAAACAATTCACTAAAATTCACTGTTCAGCCATTCTGTGAATTTAATGACCTGGCTGGCAAGAGAGAGAAAGAAAGAAAGGTTCCCTCTTCCAGGATATATGTTTACCCAGAATTGCCATAGGGCCCCAGCCCACCAATGGAACCACTTTCCTCAACACAGGGTATATCTGAGCCATAATCAGCCTCACCAGTTCCTGGAAAAACACTGCTCTTACCCACACGATTTTGCTAAGTAGCTCTAGTTAATAGCTTGTCAGAGGGGTTGGTTTGGCTGTGGAGTTCCTTCTGCATTGTCAAAAAGGACAGAAAGTGTGGTTTTTATAAGCAGGTTTCAGCATAGCTGAGAGGGATTTTCCAAACCTAACATGTACATAAATGAATTCAAGTGCACTTTAACAACCATTCTGGTCGACATTTAAAAGTTAGTCTGGAATGAACCAAAGACAGAACATGACCTAGAACCTTCCAGCCATATGAGAAACTGATATATGATGTAAATGTTTTCCCTCTCTCCACAAATTCCTACGTCTTTCAAGCAAGCTATCTTCATCAAATAGATTGTGTTTTCTCTCACTTGAAATGTTTCTTGAAGAAGAGTGATGTGATTTCTACAAATGCTTAGTCTTAGAGAAGCATAACTGATAGTCTTTTCAGGAGTTTTATTTCACTCTTCAGTCAGTAAAAAGCTGACATTTACAGAGAGTTACTAAGCAGAGTGATACTGAATGCATTCCTTCTGCATTTTGCTTGCTGTAAAATGTATATCTGAAACCATGAACACACTTTCTCCTCCTTCTCTTTCAACTTCGATGACATTGTTCCTGATTTACACTTGTAAGTAAAGGAAAAAATGCTTTGTATAAACAGTACGGCTAAATTCATCATGTGAATTGATTTAATTCAGGATGATTTAGGGCAATAAATAAGACATTGCGTGTTCACAGTGAACCATTCTTGTTTAAAAAGAATGGATTGTACTGCATCTTCAAATAGATTAAGGAATATAAAATAATAACAATGATTTTTTTTCTTTAAATACAGCAATGGGTAAATAAATCCAAACCCATACTGTGTAAAAATGAAATATCAATAGCCTTTGGAAGTATTTTTTTTAGGATTTCCATACTTATAATTAATTTTCTATCACCAGAGAAAACAAATCTGCAATCAGGACTCCTAAACTTTTTCTTTTTTCTCTCTTGCTTAATCCAATTCTGTTTTTCTATTTTATTTAGTAAATCAAGGGAAAGATTGCAAAATATGGAAGAAGAGCCAAATATGATCATAATAAAATGCTCAGACTTGCTGCATTATGTTTCATTTTTCAAATGGCTCCATAAAATATGGAAAATACCAGCCTTCTAATAGTGCTGTTTATTGTGTTTCTTTGAATGGAACACAAGTCAGTGCATAAATGTCAGATATGTACTTAGTACGAAAGAAGCCCATACAATTGTTTTGTTCCTGCAAAATTCATGATGCTTTATATGTCAAATAAACTCATTTGCTTTTATTGATATTTTAGCACTAATTAGCTGTATACTATTTTAGAGTACAACTCCAAGAATAACTGCAACCAACCCTTCAAGAGGGAGACGGACACGATATTTTTCTAAATTGGGAAATATTTATATCAAATGTATTGGTTAAATCCTGATTTTGGATAATTCCAGGTATTGGTGGGCTATGACTTCCATTTCACCCTCTTGTTTTTCTCCTAGCTATCAGAAACAACTCAAAGAGGAAGTCACTTCAAGTTTTAAATTGCTACCCCAGAGACAAGTGTTTGAAATCCAGTAAAAATGACCAATGTCCTTTTTAAAGAAGGTCAGTATTTTATATCTGTACTTAGAGGCTCATAATAATTAAATGAGCCTTATTTCAAGATGCTGGTTAATGAGAATGTACAAATTAACGATGAGTTAGAATGACATTCTCTCTGTGTTTTTATTACATCAACTCTCTTTACTGCTTGATATTTCTATTGTAAATTAACACTGAATATATTTCTTTCAGCGGAAGTTTATCCACTTCAATTTTTTAAACTTCAGGTTGAAGATCTTTTGGTAAAAATATAACTAGATTTTATTTGTCTTATACTTCAGTCCTTTAAGGATCATCTTTATTTTCCCAATGGTCCAGTGGGCTACACCTTCTTTTTATACATTCCTTGAACTCCAGCTGAGTTAGATCCATATAATTATGGATCCATTATCTGAATTCACCTTTATCCTTTCAAAGTATCAACAAGTAATTCAGAAGGCTCCAGAGGAATGGAATTTGCTGTACATTATGTGGAGGCTAATTTGCAGCAGTCTTCCTAAAGCACAATATTTACAAACCTCCTTCCCAAGACATTAAAAATACCCTCCAAAGCCAAAAGTCCCATTGGCTTCTCCCACTTGGTCTTCTCATGTAGAGATTCTGAGAGAGAATTTTAAATTTATCAGGGAATATTAGATGGCAGAGCTCCCATTTGCTTTAATCAGGCTCAAATTTTGTCATTTAAAATCATTCTCGTTTGCATACCTACAAAACATGCTTCAAATTTTTATAAGAGTATTGTTCGTAACTCTGTAACAGCTAACTTTAACATAGTTAAAAATATTTATTTTTATATCTTTGAGAATTCCACAATTTGATTTAGCTTATGGATTGCTGGAAAAAATTTTAAATTGTAATTCATGAGATGAATATTTTAATGGGATAGCACCTTCCAAAGCAGGGTACTTCTCACTTTACACTGCATGTTTTATTCATATTTACTTGTTAAGGGGAAATGGTAAGTAAAAATCTCTTGATCTGTACCAAATGCAATAACAGTAAAAGAAAAAAGAAACTATGGCTTACATAGCACTAACATTTTTAATAGCCCAACGATAAATACCGCATTAAATTGTGATTCAGAGCAAAAGAAAATGGAATTTTCCAAGGCTAACTACAAAAGGGTGCCTATGCTATAGTTACTGCATCAAAAATGTTTTCTTTATTCTTGGTTGTTTTATGTTGTTCACAGCAATTCATCTCTAAAATGCAATTAAAACATTTGTATTTGTGAACTACAAATATATAGATTTTCTACTCAAATTACTCAAACTCAAAGCCCTTCAATCACCATAACAGCCTAAATTAATATTTCTCATTCTCTCATTGTCTTTTCTTTGGAAAAGCAAAGTGCACCATGCCTTTTAATAAAAATAAATGGATTCTAAATATTTCGTGGCATTTCTAATCTAATGAAAGAACAAGGAAATAAATTGTCATGTTTCTTGTCATTTTCTGCAAAGCCTTTGAAATAAACTTGTTCTGTGTAGACAGAGTAATGATGAAAAGCATATAATGAAAACCTCAGCACTCTGACAGGTTTTCAAATACTTGCATGGAAAAAAAGGCAACTTCAACTGTGACAGTGCTGGGAAGATCAAAAGACACATTAGCAGTGAACAGAGCAGCATTACAAAAAAGCAGAGACAGAAGGTTAGGAAATAATGGAGGAGGCTGTTGCCCTGATGTGTGCCACGCATGCAGAGACAGATTGCCAACCATGTAATCAAACCTGTAGCACATTCTGAATAAAAATTCCATTGATTACAGAAATATGCTTCACATAATATTCAGGTGGGACAGATTATTTACTGCAGATGGCCCACTGATTTAGAACAGAAGTCATAAAACAATTTCTCCTTTTTTTTTTTTCCCTCCTTTCCCATTAAAAAAAAAAAAAAGGCATGAAGTGAAATGTAGGTTCACTGGTGAGCAAATGCCTCTCTTCTGGAAACTAACTATACTACAGATGTAAATCAATGCCACAAAATTTGATCTATAGGACAGCCTGATATCATGTGGGGGAAAAAAATATTCCTAATCTGAATAAATCTGATTCCCATCTCCTGTGCCTGCTCACCCTGCAAAAAATCAGCACATATCATGTAGTTTTTAAAATCCAAAGTAAACAGAAACACAGTAGAATGTAAAGTTTTGTAATTGAAAAAATAAGGAAAGTTATCTGGAATGTCTTAATGGAAGAAGGAACAGGCTGCTCTGTTGATCAAATGTTTGTTACTTAGTTTTATATAGATGTAATACAAAATACTCAGAGGACAAGAGACAATAGTCACTAGCTGCTGTAAGACAAATAATGCCTAGGCACAGGAAAAAAATATTTCATAATGACAGTCAAGAAACTGGAACTTTTTTCTTAGAAAGATTTAACACAGTGAATCTGTGTTCAAATTCTGACAAATTTGTCTGAATTTTGAATATTTCAAAATTAAATGGAACAAGACCTTAAGTAACCTTCTTTGATTCCTGTTTCGAGTAGAAGATTGGATGAGATGAGTTATGGAGTTCCCTTCCAACCTGAAAGGTGAGATTTTTGTGATTCTGTAACCCGTTTTTCAGTTCAGCTCTTATACTGACTATATCTCAATTATTTTGTTCTGACACTTCTTACTAAGGCACCTTGTGTTTTCTAAACCTCAAATCAAAGGCCTATTAATTTGTCAGCTGGGTGTGATTGTGATTTCTCTACTTTGTCTTTCACTATTTGGCAAAAACATCAAAACTGTTCTTATATCTTCTTAACCACTGGATTTTAGTCCTTTTCTTTCAGTCCATTAGTCTGTTACCATTCACATATGTTAGTTTTCACTGCTACATCTATTTATCTCTATCTTTCTTTAAAGTGACTTTCATACAGTCATAATGCAATTAATTTTACAGTATTTTTATAACGCTTTTTATGACATTCCCTGTGAACGTATAATTGTTCTGCTGGTCTACAGTTTCGCATAATGTACTAATTACTAATGCACTAATATAGAACATTATAATTTTCTATAGACCAGACCTTCATTTTCATTTGCTCATGTTTTAAACTTATAGCAATGCTTAAGAAATAATGAAAATATATTTAACATCATTTAACTCTTGCATGCTTTGGAAAATACACCCTAACTAATATCCTGGACCCACTAACATAGATGGATTTCCCACAGGATTTCATCCTTGTGTTGAGACTGTCAAACCTAACATAGCAGTAATGCAACTACATTTTATCTTTGGGCTGCATCATTAAAAGTGACATGAATTCCAAACTGTCTCCTATAAAATCTGTCCATACAGAAATGGGTTTTTTTGTGTATCTGTCTTGAATTGAAGGATGTAATGTCCCTCCTAGCTCTTTTCTCAACTTTCTGCAGACAGTGTTCAGAGAATTCTTCTGCTTAAAAGCAAAGACACTGATGAATGGGAAACAGTTTTCTGGGGTCTTTTGAATGCAGTTATTTATTTCCTTTGGTAATATGAGAAACAATGTTCTAAATGAAGACATACCAATAAAAGCAGTGCCATTTGGACTTTGAGATTTCCATGGCTTAAACACTGTTTTTCATTCATTTGACCACTTCCATAATTGTTGAATAAGATTTCTATGTCCCTTTAGACATTAAATTCTAGTAAAACAGTTTGTTTAGGTATCATGCTCTTTTCTGTTTTCCTCTATGAATTTTTCTCAACTCTGCTTTTATATTGATTTATTTATTAACTAGCATTTATTTACCTATTACCGTATTAAGTGCTGCCACTTAGCAGAATTGGAAATGAGAAAGCATTAATTTACAGCTTTTCTAAAATACTGAAACATGGTGTTTATTATCCTGATATGAAACTTAAAAAGAGATCCCAAAAAAGCAATTAATTTTGTTGGAAGTAAGCATGTCAAATGGTAAAAAAGAGACAAATTCATTTTATTATTACTAGAGATTCCCTGAAAAATTTGGGGATGGAAACCTGTTCACATTGTGTTAAACTCATTGTGGTAAACTCTGTTACTTAAACTCTTTCTTCCTAGACATTAATAACTAACATATGTTACCCTAAAGAGCAAGAAATTGTCTTTTTCACAAAACTTGAATTCAACATTTCTTAGAAATGCAGAGTTCAATCTCAAATTCTCATAATTTTCTATGAAGTATTAAGCAATCAAAACTTCAGCTTAGTCTGGACTTAGTGGGAAATATTCTCTGCTTAACTCATTACGATACTGACAATACAAGGATTTCATATCCTACAATTAGACATGTGAGAAAAAAACTGAGACTACCTTGCTCTGGTAGTAAAGCATCTTCAGAAGATAAAAGAAAAAGAAAAACATACAACATTGTAAAAACAATATGGGGAGAACTCAAAAGAACTTCCTACTTTGAACAGCAAGCTTTAATTTTTGTGCGTGAACTGAGACCACATTTCATGATTGAAAATACTGCAGTTGCTTTTTTCTTCACACTTGAGTTGAATCAGTTCAGATTTACTATTCAATTTTAATTTCAGACTCCTTTGAAAACTATGTAAACAGCAGTGCATTCCCACCCCACTGCTACTACACATAGCATTACTATTATTATTTCTGACACTTGACCCCTGAACTAATTTTGTTTGACTGCAGTTTAAACCCATAATGAACAGCTACTACAGATGGGAAATTTAGCAGAGGTTATTCTTACATAGGTAAGAATGCCCTTACCACCCCTGGGGAAGGAGATCTCAGCTTCTGTTTTCCAGTTAATATTTCATTGGCAATTTCTGTGCTTCGTTACCAATTTGCACATGAATGGATGTCATCCATAGTTTAAAAAGAAAACATCCCTACACAAAAACAATTGCATGGCAAGAACCTTATCCAAAGAATTACATGCAAATGGCAAAAGGATGACATACTGTATTGACCAAGACAAGTTTGATAAGCTTTGAAAGCCCTACCTATCCTATTTTTTGAACTAACTTACACAGAGAAGATGTGTCTGATACCTGACCTTCATGCAGAGTAAAAGTAATCTGTTCCATTTGTAAGGTGAGTGAGAAGTAGTTGTCTTTTCAATGACCTGAGAAGAGATTCCACCAATGTTCTAAGAAAAAAACCTCTAAATAAGGTATCCAAAAGGCAAATTTTAAATATCTCCAATACTTGTCTAAAGACAAGGGCTCAGTATAGGAGGTTATTGACCTTGATCATGAAGGAACAACATGTTTTTTGTGATACTGAAAGCAACTTGGCAAGGCTAATCCTGTTAACTGCTCAAAGCTCTGGTTTCTTCACAGAGGCCCTGGGCCACATTTGCTGAACTTGAGCATTGGCACTGGTTGTTATTGAGAGCAGTCTTGCAGGGTCTTGAACCACGTTGACTTGTGTGTGCTAAACACAGTTCCAGAAAATGGATTAAGAAGTAATATCTGTGATTCATCTCCAGTGTTTATTTGCATAATAGCATGAAAATGAGACGCAGCTTTGCAAGAGGCTATTTGGTTTCAATTCAAATGAGAGTGCTTTAACACAACAGTTAAAATGAGTTGTTTCCATTTTTCCAGTTGATTATTTTGAAGACAGAGAATGCATATGTAAAAAAAGAAGCCAAGTAAGCTTGTTTCTTTATGTCAAATGTGGATTAACACTACAAATATTAAGGATACATTGCTGCTCTCTAAGAGGTTTTCTTTCACATCTAGGAATTTTTACCAAAACATTGAGTTCTATTTCTGAAGCTTGTGAGATTTGCCACAAAACAAAATTATTTTTTAATGATTAACCCAAAGCTAGGAAACACTGAGTTTTTATGCAATGATTTTGCCAGACTGATTTGCTAGAAAAGTGAGCATCTTATTTTCAGCTTCAGGAAAGCAAGGCTTTGCTTCATAAAGCAGCGCCCTGAGATGTCCTCCAAGGACCTGAATGCTTAGACTCAGGGGTTGCTCATACTGCATTTTGTGCCATGCTGGGGAAAAAAAAAACAACCAAACAAAAAATCCACCTAAGATAGGTTTGGCAGCCTAGCTTCAGTAGTCTGGAGTTTCACATGTTATTTGTCTCATCCAGAATCTTAAAGAAGTCCATAGTAAGGTCCATATTGCTGTCAAGTTGCTTTCAGGGATGAAATGAGCTCGTTTCCATTTACTTCAGCTAACAGTGCAGTTAATCAGCACAGTGTAGATGATTCTGTGCCACAGCAGCTCTCTGCCAGCCTCCTATTCCTTCCTCGTTATGCGGTTTTGTGATTCCTAAGGCAACTGCATCAGAATCCAGCTGAAAACTGAATTCCAGACCTGAATGAAGCCAAAAACTTTCCAAATGCATAAAAGAAATTATGCCAGTATCTGAAGATCTGTAACATAACTATTGCTAATTTCATGACGACATGGTATTTCTACAGAGTTTTAACAATGCAATTTTGGCACCAACTAGGCACCTTTCAGTTTCAAACAATTACTACTGATGTGACCTCATCACCGTATTCCAAAGCTTCTTTCTTGTCGACTGTTTTACTTGCCTTCAGCATTCTTGCCTACATCTTTTCCCCAGAGAAGTTAAGGAGAGTTCCGTCTTTCTGGGAATCCTGAGTTCTTCCAAGATCTCCACTAACAACTGTTTTTTAATTTGCCTTTTCTTCCTCCTTTCACAATAAGATTCAGATTTCTTTAGAGGTGGATAAGGAAAATGCAGAGACTGGAGCATTTAATGATCATACTTGTCATATATAAAACAAATATTTCATTCAACACAGGAGGAAGGAACTTCAACAGGACAAAAAAGAGACCAGGCTCTCCATGTCTACAATGATCATGTGAGAAAATAGTGAGTTGAAAGATTGTATTTCAGTTGCTCATTCATTTTCTTTATTTTCAGAAATATCCCAAAAATCTAGCACGTTAGTTGCATGTGTATCCCATAAAGACCTACAAAAATCCAAATTTCTTCTCACTTATGCACATAAAAGTTTACCTAACATCGATGTTCTTGTTTAAACTAAATGAGGGAAACAACTAAATATGCTATAGCATTTCTGCAATACTAACAGTTTAGCCAGATTGTTACAGAAAACATATTTAACTACTTCCTATGTTGGCTCCCCAAAAGGCTTATTCTTATTTAATAGTTGTATTCCCTCAAGAACTTCTCTCTATGAAATATAATTCCTATTTTCTATGTTATAAGCTGTGGTCAACCCTCCTGTGGCCCCAGAAAGAAGGACTGCATGACTTAACAGTTCTTTCTAATTGACAGCATACTTGAGGGTCAGTATAGAACATTTTCCTGCACTGGTTTGCAGCAAAAATACCTGAAATCAGGCAACTCTTTCCTCAACAAATCTCAATAATGTTCTGCTCATTTTTTAAATTAAAACCACGTATAGGTTTAAGTAGAGAATTTCCCCAAACACACATAGCAGCATTATTTTAGAAAATGTTTTTCAAGTAGAAAATGAGCTTTTACCTTTTCAATAGAAGCAGATGTTTAGGATAGTGCCCAGGGCTACAGGAGCACGGGATCAAGTCTGTATTTCACATGGGATCAGGCAGAGCTGTTCATCTCATGCTATTTATTCCTCAAATCATATCTTTCTCAGCCCAGGCCCTAATCACCAAGCTGTAGAGTCTGTTGCTCATTAAACAAAACAGAGTCTTGAAACATTTTTGGCACAACAGAAGAAAGCACCACCAAAAAAACTCATTAAGTAACACACTGATCATTTGCAAAAGCTATGATTAAATTTTGAAAAGCAAAATCTATCATTTCTCCAACCACAGAGAAGATACTGTTCAGATTTTGACCGAGGGCTGTTGTAAATTCCTATTTTGTTTTAAACTTCGTCAACAATGCATTCTTACAATGACTCATTGCAGTCTGAAAAAGGAAAATAAACAGCCCACTGGAAATCTAGCTAAATTAAAATTTCCATCAAGAGTAAATGTTCTTGTATCAAAATACTGAAGAAATATTTAAGTTGAGTACTTAAACTTATGAAGCTGTCATCTTCTGTATTGCTTATATATTTTGGCTGTATATTTATTGCTGTTGCTTTAAAACACTCCTTCTTTGAGCTAGTCTCAATAGAGAGGAAAAGCTGAAAGAAATCTCAAATATCATGTTAAACAGGGAAAGCAGATACTCATGTTTTCCTTCAAGGAGCACTGTCAACACCAACAATATTAAAATTAAAAGTAAATTCCAAGCACCCATTTCCCTTGCTTTATTTCTTAGTTTTTATTGTTATCTTTTTTTTTTTTTTCTCTCTCTTCAATATTCTTGTAAGTAGAAGGCAGGTTTTTGCAAGCACAAGAAGGAAAAATAACCCATACACAATCCATGGAAAGTCAGTGGGGGTCAGCAGATGCTGAGAGCAGTCCTGCTTATCATCCTGCAGGAGCAGGACATACTCTTACCTTTCTTGTATTCTAATTGACAGAAATGTTTTATCAGGTGGATCTGGTCTATTTGTGAATTGGAGACAGACAGCATAACTTCTGCCTATTTACGTACTCTGCCATCTGACCACCTGAAGAATAAGATTCTAAATTTCTTCCATTACCTTACATGAAGGTGTCACGATTAGAACACCTCTTCAGGCACCATATGACTGTATCTCTTAATTTAGTGGTTTTTTTAATCAAACATTTTAAAAAATAAATGGAAATATATGCAGTATTTATATATCTCAGTTCAATAATTTTAAAAGACTAGATAAGTCCTGGTGAAAGCTAAAGTTTTTGTAAGTATTTACCAACATATGGTTCCACATTATACCTGATATAACTCAAATATGGCATTTCATTCTGCTTGCACTTCTTTCAAATACACATAACCCAGAAGTTCTTACAATTTAGATATCTAAAGTAATTTTGCTTGTTCAGTTAACATTCACCTTGTCAGGAACTCAGCAACCTGTACAACACAAAAGTGATGATCCAAACCGAATTTTTTCCTTCCTTAATTCCTTTTCCTTTAAGACAATGAGGCAGAATTGCAGACCCTATTTTCTCCTTTAAGAACCATGTTTTTTTCCTTATCATTTGTAGGTACTGGAAGAACTTCTGAACTATTATTTGGAATTACACACAGGTGATTTGAAATGTTTTCTCAGAAAACTTCCCACATAGACTCAGCTGTAGGCATGTAAATCTGTTATACTGGTGTCCCTGGAGTTCCCATAATGACCAGAAGATACTTCTGCACATGAAGAGAAAATCAAACTACACTAACAACACAACTTTACATTCAACTACTTCAGCTTCTTTTCCTACAAAATTGTACAGGTACTTCTGATGCCTTAAAAGAATTTCTAGTTTTTACTCTTCATGTATCTGTAATTTGGTGTAGTTCTGTGCTTCTTATGAAACACTAAAACCTCTGTTCCCAGCACCTTTAGCCGAAACAATTCCTCTGAATGGAAATCCAAGGACACATTTGTTGCTCTAGAGCCCAAAAATATGTAAACAACTGTGAATTGAGGGGGAGCAGGTCTGGGGTGGTTAACATCATTGCCTAAGGGTGTGACTGGAGAATTAAGGGCCAATCTGCTAATACAACAGAACTTATAAAAGGTGAGGAGCTTGTGACCCGGCATCCATTTTTGAGTATAGCCCAAGGGGGCTTTGCTTCCCCAAATATACCTTGAAAGCCTTTAATAAATTTGTCTGCTTTTTACTCTAACTTGTCTTGGCCTCTGTTACAGGTAACCATGTTTTAGGCATCACTTCAAAAGAGGATATCATGTGAAGAATACAATCTGAATAAAAGCTAACTATAAAAGTGGAAAATTATTTTTAAAGAAAATTAGTTTAAAATAGTAGAATCAGGAATTACAGGAATTTATTCAGCCTCCAAATTTAGTTGCAAATTAAATGTGATTTGATACTTAAAATCATTAACTAATGGGTAATATTCCAAAGTTCAAATATATGCAACCAAAAAGTACATTCTGCAGTAGAACAGAGTTATGTCAATGTTGGTCACCATTAACAACATTTCCTATTAATTATGGAAACACATAGATAAAAAGAACAAGGGAGGGAGAAAAGTCTTACATTGCCTTCTCAACACTAAAACAGGAAATTACATAAAAAGAGATCAATTGTAATTTTTGATTAATGTCTTAAAATGCTTTGATGGATCTGTGTCAAAATACAGTATTAACCAAGTTTTAATACCGTTGCAACTTAGTAGAAGACAATAGTCCTTGAGTTGCTCCAACATAACAATAAATCAAAAGTCAAGAAAATGTACCAACATACATTATATTTACTGCCTTTCCTCCTCTCCTCTGATTTTTTTTTAAATAGTAAATTCTACACGCGTGCATCACGTAGCACTCCCACCACTAAGATAAAACCAAAAGGCTATAGCAGGTCTCTTCACAGGCTGTAAGAGTCCCTTGAGCTGTAACAAGCCCCATACACTTTTGGACTCAGAGTCAGAATCAGAGGCTTTGATGTAAATCTAGATAGGATAAATAGACTGAGGCAGGCTGTGGGAGGCTGTGGAGGATTCTTTGGAATTTACAGAGCATTCACTTACAGCCATTTTGTCCCACTGTACTCATATGTGCAATCTGATTACTGATTGTAATGAAGGAAAAAATTCTTTTTATTGTTTCACAGATGTTTTGTGGTTTTATCTTCATTAGTACCCCCAGGCTATCTTAAATTATAGAGATCTCTCTTGCAGTCCAAGACTGAAACATACTTAATGCTCTTTCCAAGCACAACACTTTATTTAGCAACAGGTTAAATCTTGAACTTGGGATTTCTGTGCTGAGGAATCTTTACAATCATAGAGCAAAGATGTTTTTCTCATTGAGGAGTTCTGTTTCCATCTAGAAGTGCTCAAATTGTCTTCTTTAATACATATACCACATTGCTGCTTCTAGTGAAGCTATTTTCTACTTCTTCTATTAAACATTTATAAGAATAGCAATCTATCAAATTTTTGTTTCCTTTATGTAGGAACAGATGCACAAAGAGAAATAATTCATATTTGCTAGCCCGTGGCACTGCAAATCTCCCTCCCTCCTCTCACAGACACAGTATATACATAATCTATTATTTGAACATAATATTTGACAAATAATTTCCATAGCAAAACTTATAAAAATTTAAGACCTTCTGTCTGTATAGTTCAACCCAAATCTAAGATCCAAAGCTACAAGAAAATGAAGGATGAGTAGAAAAGTGTTGCTTTATCTTTTGTGACAAAACCAGCTATTTTCTAAAATTGATTTTATCTATGAAGAGTAAAACCAGACCAAGATAACTTATTGCACATGGCACTGCTCTCAAAGACTATCAGTGACAGCAGAACACAAGGGCACCTTAAAGTGAAAATGTTTAACCAGGTAATCAACTAACCACACCAATGGAATCCCTTTAACTTGCAGCTACTTTAGCTGCTTTTCCTACAAAATTCTACCAACACTTAGAAAAGGAACTGAAATGAATAATCCATTGTGAATGAGCACTAAACCTAAGAAAAGAGAATTAAATGTAAAACCTAAATAGTTTAAAAAATGGAATCAGGACTTACAGGATTTTCCTACCACCAATATTAAAAAGCCCAATATTGTTCCTAATAAGTTCTCTGGTTTATCACAAGTTTAAGTTAATGCAAATTTCACAGACAGGAATTCCAAGTAAAAAAATAAAAATCTTGTATAACAGCCAGTTCTTCTGTATTTTCACTGGTGAATGAGGAGCATGAGGAATAATACAAAACCATCAACTAATTAAGAGTGAAGAAAACAAGAACACAAAATTCAGTCTATAAAAGAATACAAGATATTATGGGAAAGGCCTCATTCCATAGAGAAACACAAAAAACCCCCAAGAAGCAACCTAAGTCTCAAGTTTGATTTTTGCTTTAGTGTATCTGCTAGTTTAGAGTGGATTTTTCTTTTGGATTTGAGATTAATTTTGTTGCTATTGGCTTGAATGAAGAGTTTCCGTAGTTCCTAGATCCAGTAGGAACAATATTACAGCCTTCTCCATTGCAGACTAGTTTTGTATAAGAATAGAAAAGCTGTTCTCTAACCTGTGTGGAAAAGGGCCGAAAAATTTGAAAAGTAAACAGACAAAGTGATTTGGACATTTCAATGAATCCACATCTCCATATGGAAAATTTTAATTACTGTAAAGCCTGGCAAAATGTGTTTCCAGAACAGGCATTGCTCCAAAGTTGCACCTGTCAAAATTTATCATATTTGGCATATTCAGAATAAAACAGGCATAAATTGGATAAGCAGTTTGTAAAAGTTTATGAAAAGACATAGTGTTTGACAGAAGACTTTGTTCAATAATTCATGTCTATAGTTTTTGAGGTAAATAAGACATCTTCAATGAAATTCCAATATCTGGAATTACCAGGGGGCTGAATTTTTCTTTTACCTCTACTTTAGTTGTTCACATTGGTGAAAAAATGTGGGTTATTGCTTAAACTATCCCTTAAATGTAAGCAAATGCACTTGCCTTACAAAATTAATTCTAAACATAGCTTACATCACAGGCAGACAGTAAATCTATGACATTATTAAGTTACAACTATTGTAATTAGGTTTGGGGGGCAGTTTGGTTATTTTCTGTCCCTTTTTTTTTTTTTTTTGCTTGTTTGTTTCTTGTTTTTTTGTTTGTTTTTTTTTTTTAATTAATTGAGTCCGAAGTCCAGAAATCTATATCAGAATCAGTTTGCATTGCATTCCTGAAGGTCTGGGTAAGGATTAGCCCTTCTGTTGTAAAAACCATATTGTTACTTGTTAATACTATTAGACGATCAGATTTTCAATAGAGGTGGGCTATGATCATGCAAACAGTTGAGATGCAAATGTACACGTAGCTGTACTGACTTCAGGGGAACTTTTCTTAAGAACTCGTATGTGTCTTTGCAAAATATTTTACATTTATGAGAAATCCATGCTTTTTGTGAGTGCGACCTGAGGAACACCACCACAACAGGATCCGTGCTTTCTTCTCACTACATCTCCTCTCAGGTGACAAGAGACAGCAGCATGGGATCTCTGAATATTCTAGGAGCAGCAGCAGGATAACCAATTATTTTCCGCCAGTTACACTTAAAAATGCTACAGTACCAGTAGAATTTCAATAGCATTCACTTGAAGGAGAACACTAGTCCCAGAAGTGGCATTGAACCGAAAAGAAAAGGGAGAAAGCTCAACCTCTTCACAGCTAATGTTTTCAGGTGTGTGCAGTCTCATGAGTACCTTACTGCTTTCTCATGCATTTTTCATACTACCGGAGTTTCAAATTCTTAAAGTGCTCTGCATAATCAGAAAACAGAAAAAAGTAATTAATTAATGTTTTTCATGTATCCATAAACTTAAATGGACTTATTTGAATTACACATTTTCTTTCTTCCCACCCTTCTCCTCTGCTTTTACCACTTTTACTTCATTCTTTCCAAAATAATCTTTAAAAGTAGCTACAACTAAGACTTTTATCTGCCCCTCATTTCTAGGCTTAGCTACAGCAGATCACTAAAAAAAAGAGGCAAAGAATTGGATTTTTAAATTACCTTGAAAGATTTTGAATCCATTTATGTGAATTTTTACTTAAACAATTTATACAAATTATTCCAAATATTATTTGAAATAGTACAACACTTTCCATGAAAAATGTGTTCTGCAAATATATCTAACAATGCTTTTTAATATGCAGTAGAGTTGTCTCATAAAACAGGAGAACACAAGAAACAAGAGGTTGTAGCAGCAGAGTACAATCTCATTATTGGGGAAGTCTCCTGTGATAATATGGCTGCCCTGCTCACAGTCTGCTGAACCCACTTCTGAATTTGCCCAGCTCATCAAGGTGCATCCTGCTCTGAAACACGAGTAGAACACACTTCATTCACAATGCAAGTCTTGATCTGTCAGTTCTTAGTCCTCCTCATGATTGTTTTTCCTCCCTGTTTAAATTGTAGAGAATTTGTAGAGCATTTTGTCTTAATTTTCCCTACAAATTATCCATCCCTACGTTTGGTGTATATTAAATATTTATGTAGTAATGTCATACATGATTTGAGTCAGTGTCTGCTGAACTGTTATATGGCTCACTGACATTATCAAACTGAGCAGATTTTCTGTTATTCTGAAACACACAGACACAGGAGACACCATGTGTGTTTGCAAGTGCCAAATCTGGCTGTAGGGGTCATGTGAGGGCAACAAGACATTCACAGACACTGTAAAATAAAATTATTTTAAGAGGTTAACTTTAAAGTGTCACAGTGGATACTAAAAAGAAACTGAAGAATAAATATATTTTATAAGTCTTAATGTAAGATGTGGAATATCTGCTACTGTATTAATTTTTCCTTGGGGACTTCATAATCAAATTCAGAATTTATGTAACTGAATTTTTCAAACAGAGCAAGTCACATAGAGCAAATGTTTCTTCTCTGAGAACATTACCCTGTTTTGGATGTTATATTTAATTGAGAATTTGCTTTTTCTAATGTTGTTCTGTTCTTACATGACTGTGAATGGCTGCAAAACCTTGGTGCTGTGTTAAGCTGCTATTCTCAAGCTGTACTAATGTTTCTGGTAGTTTACAAGATTTTCAGTGGTGCCTGGTGATTTTGCCTCCCCAGGTTGCAGCTCTTGAGGTGACACAACTTGTGTTTCATGGCATACTCAGACATTTATGAAAATTTGCTCCTTTGAGGTGTCTTACAAAACAGAGAATTAATCATCTCAAATCATCTACCATTTTAAAAATTCTTATCTATAACATATTGTTGATTTTAATATGTAATCAAAGAAAATCCTTTTAAAGTAGTAGATGTTAAATTCAAGGAGGTCCTTTGAAAACACATGGCATGAGTGAATCGGTGTTTGTCTCTAGCTAGGGTCCATCAAGGATATAAATTTTCTTACTCTTTTCTCAAACATAATGTAATCCCACCAGTTTGCAGCTCCCATTGGAGCTGACATATATCTGACTTTAGCCTGAGGGTAGCGATGCGTTTTACATGTTGAGGACAGCCACAGGGATACAAACAGAAATGAAAACACTTCGGAATCTTAGGATACACAGTTCAACAATGATAACAGCAGTCACGGTATATCTCAAAGTCTTCCCTCAAAAGCATGTCACACCCTTTTCAGGTACCAACAAGCAAGACAAGACCAGCAGTTCATCCATCTTCTCAGTTTGTGATTCATGTTGGGAAATCTGAAATTTGAGGAAAAATAAAAGCCCCCAAAGGCTCTGTTTTACTTTTCTCCAACTTAAGTTGGATTTATTTTTGTTCTTTTTGCTCCCAACATCCCACTAATCCTCACACTCCTCTCATTACTCTTTTTCCTCAACAATATTTTGCAGAGAAACTGTGGGACATGGAAGTCGACATAATCCAGCTTTTCTGTGGTGAGCATTTATATCTGTAGGACACTAAGGAGCCTGGAGTATCTGGGTTCACCTTGGGGTGGCAGGAAGGCCAATTTCCTCATGCTGGAGTGGAGGAAGGTTGCGGTGCTGGGGGCCCACCTGCTTCCAAGCTCTTCAGCGCCTCTTCTCCCTTCCATGCCACCATTCCCCAAACATGCCAGTGCAACTTCACATGCCCTTACACACTAACCAGGTCCATTTTGCTATAAAAAATTTTAGCATAAAAATCTTCCTAATCAGAATGATTTTTATTAATCTAAGGCTGTTATCTATTGTCTTTCCCTGACTCAGCAGTCTCTGGCACATCATGCTTCAATGCAGTCTCTGAGTTAGAAGATAAAAATGCCATAAAACAAAGACATTACTACACTTGAAAGCTTCCTGATTTGTACATCTGGCAAGGTCATTTCTGCATTAAAAGCCTGACCTTGCATCCCTGAAGGCAACACTATTCCCCTGTTCTTGACTTCACTGGCAGCAATCAAGATTAAGTTTTCATGAAGGTTGCTGTGTGCCAGTGTCACATAGCTTAATAAACTTACTGAAGTTAATTTGATGTTCAATAGATGTCTGGGGTCACACTGCATCTGTAACTAAAGTTGTGGTGTGTTACATAAACCTGTTTATTGGACATTCTGTCCCTTAAAAACCCTTTAAAAAAATTAGTTTTTAAGAGTATGGCTTCTATCTTGTTTAATTCAGTTACAGAAAACAAAGAAGTCAAATCAATGTACAAGGCATAAGATCTGAAACATTCATGCGGATATACCAGTGCTGTAAGGAGTAATTTTTAATGCTTTTAAAGAAAGTTTGTCTGTTTTCAGAGTTCAAGACAGAGTGGAGAAACATAAAACTTTCAAAGGCAATATTTTTAAAGAGATACTTTTAAGTGCACATAAGCAACTCTTCTGAAATAAAAATACCATATGTCAGCAAGGCTTGTATTAACATCACTGAGCTAAAAAAATAATCCAAAAAACATCCAAAGCCTAGTTTCACATCCTCCTGATTAACAGCAATATTACTTTATGAAAAACTTTCATGCAATTCAACTGAAACTTGTTCAGCACAAAGATTTTGATCCTGTACAGCAGAACAAAACATTTTCATAACTACTTAGTGAGAAGTCCACTAGAGGCAGGAACCTGTATCCAGTTAAATGTTTCACTAGACTGTAAACCTAAACCATGCAGAAAAATGGCAGAATTGAGTATTTGCTGTCATTAGCATGAACAAACATTGCAAAATCATCTCAGCACTTGCAAGTATAAAATGAGCTGGGATATCAAAAAGGGGAAAACTACTAGCTAGGTGAAGAGATGCTTTATTTGCAACTTCACAGGTGCTGAAATATAGGCTCACTCGTACAATTACAAGTCCAGCAGATTCCTTTCTTTCTGGCATATTTTGTTGGGTTTGTTTCAGTTACAAATTCTCTCACACTTATGCCAAAATATTTTTAGAGTAATTTCCTCTCCCTAGGTATATTAACACTTGCAAAATGGACTCTCCTGTCTACACTAAGGAATATTGTACTTTATCTGCAAAACAGAGTGGAATAATGTTGATGCAATCCTTCAGAGTCCCCTTAATGTGCTTCTATTTTAATATATAGACAAAACTAAGACAATTATTTTTTTCATGTACAACATATTCAGCATATCAAATACTTTTGAAAGTATCAAGTTGTTTAATAAAAATTCTAAATGAGTACAAATGTTTCTAGGTGAGCCTGTTCTAACAGGAGCACCTGAGACAAAAAACTCAATAGAGCACTAAGGCTTCACTGAGGTTTTCTTCATCCTGTAATTTATTACTTTGTTAATTACATGCCAATCTGAAACTGAGAAAATTCTATTTTCTTATTAATCCTTAACAAAACCCACCGAAAGAAAAAGCATCAATTTTCTGCTCAATTTGGCTTTTTGTATGTAGTGATAAGTAAAAAAAAAACCACAAACAAAACAACCTACCAAAAACCAGCGCAATACAGAAAGACAGAACACAGAATATTTTCTTCATCATTCATAACATTTCATGATGCAGAAAGAAATCTGAATGCTTTGTTAATCTTTCTGGTAATAAAAAGTTGCAACATAGTTGCTCTTTTAGAAAAAGATTTGTAAAACAGATGTCTGTAACAACAATTTAGCATCTTCAAAATGTTTCAGTAAACACATTGAAACACATTTTGATAGCTTTGGGTTTGGAATACACTTTGTGTGAACTTACAGTTTGCTTAAGATTTCTTGCACAATGCTACTGGAGGACAACCAGCCAATTAGCACTAACAATGCAATGGCTGGAGTTCAACTTGTTAGTAAAAAAACCCAAAAAAGTTATCTGCTGTAATCAACACCTAGTGTGGATGCCTGAAGCTGGAACTCAGAGTTAAGCAATTGGAAAAAAAGGCACATGGAGATTTTAGACAGAGGTGGAAACTACAAAAAACCTAAATGAAGAGATGACTTTGGCTTGGTTCTGAAGGTCTTTGCTAACAAGCTCTTTAAATATATTTTATCAGCTGTAAAACAAAAGGTAGAGATTCACCTCAAAACATCTCCTGCAGCAGAATAGTGACCAAAGAAGTGATGTCACAAATAAGCAGGCAGAACAGAGATAAATGTTCAAAAATGAGACTGATGCATGATGGATGATCTCCGTCTCATAAAAAGTGGTGATGGAAGAATTGGTTTGCAGTATACAGAACTAAATTATTTAATAAATGGATGCAATATATGTGCCGCCATACATGTTAATATATATTTATAAACATATTGTTGCAGCTTTATTGTATGAGATATGGTAAAGCTCAACACACAGACATCTTGGGACTCGCTCTACACTTTTCTTCAGGCTTCTCATTACTGCTGTAAAATTCTGAGATCTTTCCAGAGAACATTCTTGTCTGTTTTGCCCATCCTACATTTTTCTGGCAGCTCTTTTTGTGTTATTATTGGTGAATAGTTGAAACTCCAGTTTATTAATACCAGCAATACCTCTAGAAGTAGATTTGTAACAGCATTTTGTCCTTGCAGCACAACACATTTCTCAGGGAGGCCAGCTGCAAATGATAGTTTTGGAAGTAACTTTGATTTTGCACTGCCACGTCTTCAGGTCACTGAGGATATGCCTGAATTATATGGCTGCATCAGATCAGTTTGAGGTTATTCATTCCCACTGGACATTGTGCTGTGTACTTACAGGATGCCTCTAATACATTATTTAAATTGCAGTGTCTAGAAACTCCAGCATGTCCAGGGCCATATAATATCTCAAGATTTACCCTATTTGGTATGAAAGCCTTTGCCACATTTGATAACTACTATGCTTCTGCTCTTTCTTATACAAGGGAGAGATAATTTTTTTAATTTCATTTTTCACGTGTCTTGCTGGGCCTAACTTCAGCAAAATGAACAAAATATGCTTTCTAACACTTTTCCCATTGTTTTCACTGAACAGCAGCTGAATTTTCCTCATTTGAAATACTGTGTTTCATCATCAACAGCTATGCTGTTTAAATAGCAGCTAGCTTTAGCTCATGGTATATTTTCTCTGAGTTTTATACTACTTTTCTTCCATTTGTTCCAATTTCTTATATTTTACTTACATTATTTTTCTACCCTCTTTTGGATGGTTATTTCTATTGCCTTGCCCTTCCCTGCTGCAATTAAAACCCCCCTACATTTACTGTACATCTTGGATGAATACACCTGGCAGCAGTCACTTCAAAGAAACTGCATCATCAATGAAGTCAGAGCAGCTGAGTCTAGCAATGTAAATAGAAACAGAGCATATGTATATACACCACGAAACAAAAACAAACCCCCAATCACAATCCTTTCATGTATTCAGCACAGCAATATGTTTGAATAAAAAAGACCATTAGTGTTTCATCACTAATGTTGTCAAAGCCT
Source organism: Pardalotus punctatus (assembly GCA_013400915.1). NCBI lineage: Eukaryota > Metazoa > Chordata > Aves > Passeriformes > Pardalotidae > Pardalotus > Pardalotus punctatus. The sequence continues at coordinate 63,302 of VZTX01001453.1, read as the reverse complement.
TTCATGGGAAACAAGCCTAGAAGAGTTTCTGTGCAGCAACCACACAAGTAGAGCTGAGAAAATAATTATTGGAAGCTGCTGATCTTGAAATTGCAAGCAAGGGAACAGGAAGCGGCAGAATGATTGATTTTCTTTATTAATAGTGTCAGAGATACTGTTTTAATGCATCTTATCTTTACCCTAACCTTGGGATGTAATGCAGTATTCACAAAGAGCATTCATTGTAAGTGTATCATAAAACGTGTATTATATTAGTGACATGTAAGGTCAAGTACTAAAGATGCATAGTATAATAATATAGCAAATATATCAGAAGACAAGTTAATGTATGCCTTTTATTTTTGTCTACACTATTTCATAAAACCAATTTTTATCTTCATGCACATGATAAATTGCAGGTTCTATGAGCATTCTGACAATATTTAGGAGCATCTCTTCTTATTTCCTGGGAATTAGGAAAAAAAATTTATTACTTTATTTAAAAATATAACTCTTGACTGCAAGTGCTAACATTCATAACTGATGATAAACTATTATTTATTTAAACTGTGTCCTGACACAAAAAGATGCTATATATGTTTTCCTCAAGAAACGGAGGTTTGTCGCTAATTATTTCTCCAAAACTATTAATAAATTACTACTGTTTATTACTGTTTTACTCTGTGGAGTATCTGTCTTAGCAGAACATAGTGCCTCAATCTTTAATACATCTCAGCTCCGTTCATGTTGCTCTGAAAATAACAGTAAGACAATTTCACGCCACTTGCTGGATCTCAGAACAGCAGTGCCACATCCGTACCATAGTCACTGGTGCCATGGAGAAGAACTGGCACTGCCAGCTCCTCAGAATTTTCCCTGGGTAGCTTCTGTGACAGGCACTGGCCTTTTGTTTCTCTGAAACACAAAGTTTTATCGAACACCTACATTCAAATGCATGATAAACTAAGAAAAACTTGCCGCAGCAGTTCATTTTACCCAACAATGAAAGACATGCAGCCATAACTTCTCTAATACATAGGAAGGTGGCAAGATCAAGTACTCACTGCACCTAAGGTCCAAGTATAAAACTGAACTCTTGCTTTTCAGACTCGCCGACTATCTGCCTTTTACTTCAGACATCTTCCCTGTGAAATGGAGTGTGAGTGACCTATCAGAGTCATTCTGAAGAACAGGATTAAGGAGAACCTGTGGGTCAAGGGGAATTATCCACATCTGAGAAACTACAGATGGATCAAAGAGTCCTCAAAATAATTAATATAGTCTACTGAATGATTCCACAGAAGTCATATCCTGACTTCTTAAATCTAGAATAAAAATATTTAATAACTTAAATGAAAAAGTTAATGGTATAAACTTCCTCGTGTCAATGAAATTCTTTCCTACTATTACTACAGAAGTTTTTTATACTGGAATCCTACTACTGCTTTCCTCCCCTCCCCCATTTATATTTTAATTTAATATCTCTTAGTATCAAAATAAATAAATAAATACCAAATATGTTTATCCACTGTAGAGAAGAGGCAATTTGTAAACTTTTATTTTTCAGTGCCACCATTCTTAGTGACTTTTCCAAACATATGGTGAGCACAACAGGGTTTAAGATCTCTCTTACTGTACCCTTTGAATCTCTATGTAGGAATGGGAACAATTTCTAGGGTAAGATTCTTAAGGAACACAAATATTTCACAACATCCAACTGGTATGACATACCAATCTAGGTATGTCATACTGCCATCTCCTCACTGCTTGTTAAGGATAAAATCAGAATTAAAACCAGTTTCTAAAATACACTGAAAATTCAAGAGGCTATTACAGTATCCTTGGTAAGTTTTACAAAATTAATTTCTTTCTCTCTCATTTTTTTTTTTCCTCAAAATGCCTCTTTTCCTAAAATTCTGCAATATTACTGCAGAAACTCTTACACAGGCTACTAAACTTATCTGTGAACATCTCAGAAAGAGATATTAGTCTGTTAAAAACAACATACGTATAACTCAAGAATGTTTAACTTAAATCACTACAATTCCACTAACACAACTGTCTGGAGATCAGACTGAGCTCTTGATCTTGCTCCATCCACATTCTGAGAGAATAAAACATTATGTACACAAAATTAGAGGACAAGAAACACTGTCCCCCAGTACTACATCCCAGTGAATGAACATGTGTGCTTACAGAATTCATAGCCCCAGACTAACAAAATCTCAAAAATGCCAGTTTGTTGCCTATATTTGCTTTGTTCTCTTTTGCTTGGGTTTGGCTTCCCCCCATTGAATTGACACCGATTTTGTAGCACAAAAAGGAATCCAGGTGAACAACAACCAACTTCCTAGAGCACAAATATCTGAGTAGCAACTCTATTAGATATTCTACGTACTTATTTCTCAACAAGAACACAAAGTCTTAAGACTGCTTGCTACTCAAAAGAATAAATATGACACCAAAAGACTATTTGACATTTGGATCAAACTTATTGCTAAGTAATTTTGAGTGAAAAACTTAGGTGGTGAGAACTTTCACTTTTTCTGCTGAAGTTCTGAAGATACTTTCTATGTTTTGAAATTATTATGAAGGCTACCTATTTCTAAATGCTTCATTACTGAGCAGTGGGAAAGGACTTAGTTCTCACACCTAAATTCCTGTCAGTCCTCTCCATGTGCAGGTCCATCAGAGGAGCTTCTACGCTGGCCAATACATCAGGCTCCCAGCTTCACACAGCCAGGATCATAGTGTGAAAAATGAGACCTTCTCTTTTTCTGCCCAAAAAAACCCTCTCAGATATAGAGGTCCGGGGCATGATCCTGCACAGTACCCAGGAACATACATGTTGCTCATTTTGGCAGCAAAGACTAGATTATCTGAGACAGAAGAATCACCCTAAATGTATTTTCCAGTCTTAATCTGTTCCACATGGATTCATGTGGTATTTAGGGTCTCTACATAGGTGGAACATCTGTAAAATACTTTAAGATCAACAACATGTGGATGCAGTATTTAAGCAGAGAATGAGCGGGAGTGTGAGGAAGATACACTATTTTGTAAAAAAATTGAATGCTGAGAGCCTCTGGTTGTTTTCTTTTGCATTTAGTTGCATGCATGTGTGTCATTCCACCAAGAGAGGGAAGTAATATTGCTTGAATGTTTCCTCATTGAGGGAGGATACAGTGCCAAGCTGAATAAACATCTACCCCACAGCAGTGACACTAAAACAAAACAAAACAAAACAAAAACAAAACAAAACAGGTTACCTGGAATAATTGAGATTATAATTGTTACTTCAAATAATTATAATAAAAACAATGGTACTCAGAAACAACTGGCACTAAACTTTGCTATGCTTAGTTGTGCAGCAGTCATTCATAGCCTCAGTTGTCACTTCTTAGGGCAGTGATAGTAACTCTGAAAGGTAACAACTGTTAGGATGCTATATTTTTCAGGTTACCCAGAACAGTAATAATCAGGTATTTTCTTTGACATTATGGCTCTGACATATATACAGATAAATAAAGGATGGGACAAACTTTCCTTCCTATTAGCTTCATATTCAAGGAAAGTAAATCATATATATCAGAGAACTCCAAAACACATTGAAAAAACTTTTGACTTATTTAATCCCCATTTATGTATAAAAGAGCCACACTACAGCACAAGCTGTAGAGACAATCATTGAACAAGTAACATGCATAAAGCAAACTCTAGAAACAGTAAAACAAGAATAGTTGACACAACTTACTCCAAATGAGGAAAGCAGATGATAGAGTAACACAAGTCTCAGTAATGAAAATGCTTTTGTTCAGGCAATCTGAAAGAGCTCCAGTGTGACAAGATGCTATGCAAACAAGAGTAAGTACAAGTTCTGAAGTGGGGGAGTACCCCCTGGAAAAGACAAGACAAAGACAAAGAAAGGCCCCCAAGACCTTGAAACATGTGCAGGGAGAAAAATATTTCAAATAGGCTAGTGATTAGGGAAATTGCTGTAGGTACATGAACACCCACTGCAGTTTAGTAGTTAAAAATGGATGTCAAAGAGAGGAAAATAAAAGCTATACCATGCATGTACCTTTTATTCTGATCACAGAAACTTTTATTTCATTTTTATCTAAGTTCAGCACTACCTTACATTTGTATTTTCCTTTTACTTACATACTCTCTTCCTCAAATATGAAACTGTCAGTGTGTTCTTCAAATATTTGTAGACTTTTTAAAATAAATAAAATCTTTTGTAACACAGCTTGAAAAAAAATTGTAAGCCTCCTAAGTTAAGATATTTTTACCATTTTTTCTTGAATATAGTTAAGTACATGTTTATGCACTTCTGGTTTCTTGGTAGTCATACACTGCTTCATGCAACAATATTTATTCTATGTACTGTGTTAGAATGAGTGTATTTGTGGACTGTTGACTGCAGAAGCCATTCTCAGAACTCAGCCTTTCAGTATCCAATCTTAATAACAACTACCAAATCTACAAAATGGTGCTACTATTAATTATATTAAGTTGAGGTGCTATCAGCAAGTCTTCCACCACTTGCAGTTAATTCATGTTGAGCCACATTTCTTATGTAGTTGGTTATTTCTAGAATGTAATGATTTTTTATACACTCTCTTTCAAGATTCATTGAAAAGCTTTTCTGTACCAAATAAGTATCAGAAAATGAAATTCCATCCTTCTTTAGAAAAACATAAAATGTGCGCTACACTGCTGCCACTCATTATTTTCGTTAACTTTTTTAAGAAACCATGCCCTTGAGTGTTAATTGCATTTCCATTAAGAACATGCACAACTCACCATTACCCCTTCCAGCCATTAGCTGTCGTGATCAGAAATGAAGACTAATGCTAGTTACAACATCTTAAAAACAGTGCAAAGCTGCCACAGCCAAATTAACTGATAAGGAAAGTAATTTTAACTTGAAAGACAGCCTTTTGTTGTATGGAATGTATGATACAAGTGTGATCAGATTCTGATGTTGATTAGTTGCTCTCCTTTCCACATTATTTGCAGTGGCAGCATAAAACCTCATTTGAAGATGCAATAGTTTATCTTAAAGAAGAAAAGAGCGTCATTGAGGCCCAGTCCTGGTAAACCTAGGTTCTAGATCCTAAAACTGTGTTTTGGTCTTTTATATATTTCTCTTAGAAAAATAAAATCTTCAAAAACCCATTGTAACTACAGGCAACACAAAGAATGAGCTTTAGTCTAAAAACCATCTGAAACAATTTAAAAAAAAAAGAAAGACACAAGACACAGGAGAATGGGTTTCTCTATTAAAAAAAAATCATGGACTGCTAATTCAAAAGCCAAACTCCTCATTTCATTGATAGAGCAGGAAGGTGGAAAATAATAAGAAACAAAGGCAGAAGTTTCCAAGTGCACAAATACACATTTCACTTTCAAAATGTAAAGGGCTTCATCACTCATACAGGCACCAAAGACTGAGTAAAATAATTTGACATCCCCTTTGCCTACCACCAAAAGGGATTCAGAATGTCCACAGCTGTGATGCTTTCCCTGGCAGTCAGCATGTGGCTACTCCTGATCCAAACTGAAAGACAGTAAGACTCCTGGGTGGCTTGTATGACTTTAATTCCATGAACAGACCTCAACACAGTTTTCTTCAGTTCACAAGAAACCTGGATGCAAGAAGGAAGTTATGTGAACTGGCCAAGTCTTACCTTAAGCTCTTACTACTAGGGAAGCTAGCTGACAATTTTTAATCTGTTTTATGAGATGTAAGACTAATAGGTTAGATTTTTATATTATCATATGTTTAGTTAGAGGTCATTTTAGACACAAAAAAAAAAAAAGAAAAAGTGGTAGAGAAAAGCTATCAGTCCTTTACAACTGATTAGACTAGAAGACCTTGCACAGAAGTCTGGGGAGGAAAAGGGGAACAGAAATGGGAAAAATAGCAGAGGGCAGTGCAGTCTTTAGCTCTGTTTACTCACTGTTACTCTTTAAGAAGTTTCACAGAACAATGCAGAGTTAAATCAGCAGTACAGGCATGAAACAACATTAATGTAAAATTTATAGCACAAATATAATACTTCTGGAAACAAATCAGCTATAAGGCAAATAAACTCTGAAGCCTTGAGTACAATCTAATAAAGAATATTTTAAAAAGTTTCCAGTGGCATATCTAATTTTTTAAGCTTTCAACATAAGTCCAGCTAGACTTAAGAACTTCTGAGTCATTACTTAAGTTGCATCAAAAGTTTGTTTCTAAATGAACAGTTACATACTCTATTTCTTAAGTTCCAAGTTGAACTATTAAAAGAGAAAAAATAAATTTTATCTTTTTTGAGTTAAAGGAAAAAAAACCCACTCCCAAAAGCAATCAAAAAGCAAAGCTCAAACATTAGCATTTAGGATCAAATACAGTTCCCTCAGTTCTTCCAATACTTTCTGTCCAAGAAAATGATCCAGTATTCAGTTACAGTACTGAAATTGTTGGGTTTTTCAAGAGAGTCTGACTTTTAATTACAAATCTACAATACTCTTTGCTGTTGTGTCTAAATCATTTACTGATATCCTAACCAGCAAGCGCCTGTCTCAGTATATGTCTCAGTTCACACTACAAATATGAAGAAGCCATTCAAGTCAGTATCAATACAAATAAAAATATATTAACCTTGAAGTACCATAGAGACCTCTTTAGTTTCTAAATATTTTCACAGGGGGATAATATTTTGCTTCCTTTCAGAGGAAAGGTTTCTGAAAGAACAGATCTGACAGTTGTATCATAGTCTAAATGAAGCCCTTTGCACAACCTTGCATCCTCTTTGAAGCCATGCAACTGTTTCAGAGGAGCTCATTCTGTGCTATTCTACGTACACACCATTATTGTGCAAAGATATGTTCCGGAGGAAAGGTTTTGCCAAAATGCAGTGGTTCTGTGAACATCTCTAGTGGAACATCTCCAAATAATATAGTAAATTAACACAACAACTCTTAATGTGCAGCTGAAATAAATAGTTCTTAAACATAATTTTCTTTGTGGCCAAGTGCTTTCTACCCTACACAGTCCTATTGTGAGCCTGCCCCATGCTATAAAAGGACTCTTGGCATGAGGAATTTCTATTTGAATTCAATTTACTAAGGTGTTGTAATATGTCTGGAAGAGTATATTCTTCTCTAAACACATTTATGATGCTTTCAGGTTGTAACTCCAACATGTTACTGTCATTCTTTAAAGACATCTTAAAATGAGCAATATGTTCCATGTTCATCACTGTCTAGTGAATAGGAAAACTGGATTCTAGAGAACATAACTGCTCAAGGAACAGCATTGGCCACAGAAAGCTCTGCATATGTTGCAGATAATACCACAGAACATTTACAACTCAATTAGCCTAAACTAAAATGATTACAGATCCCACTTGCTTTTTAAAATCCACACCAATCAATTAGAATTTCTTTAAAAACAGATTTCTGTCATCTCAGTTACCTACACACTGAGAATTAAAAGACTACGAAGAATTGTTTTAATCAAGGACTGCTTAAAGATTCCAGGAGCATTACAGTATGAGAGATTAAACTACAGACAGCTGAAGTAAAGGACAAAAAGTAAGGCATGTTATTCTAGAACTACAAAAAGTAATAGCCAGAATTAGAAACTCTTTGAGAAGAATAATTAAGAGTGACTTTCCAGCAGTTTACTGCTTATTTAGGAGTTCATTGCTTCACTCCTTGTAGATTAAGGAGATTAACATTGTTTCCTTTCAAAAAAACCAAACCTGTTTACTTTCCAAGTAATCATTCTTTCAATCAATACTTATAGCAGCAGCTTTTTCCTCAAGGAAAGCAAAACAAATCAAACCTTAATTATTTCATACATTCCCTTAAATGATCTTCTGAGATGTTTTTCATATAACAACTAATTATTTCCATCAGAATTTGGGTAGTCTAACTAAATACTTGATATTTTATTTCCATTTAGAAATAAACGGTAGCTACCAAGAATCACTTTTTCCCTTAAGAAAATCTCACTGTTATAGAAAGAATAGTTCTAACTTAGAATTATTTGTTTCTATTAACTGCCAATCCTACAAATCCTACTTAACAACTGTTGGTTTTGGCAAACCTTTTCTGTGCCAGTATATGTAGTTTCATTTCAAGCATAACCTTCTTTTACTTTCAAATACTAACAGAAATAAAAATACCAGCAGATTGTGTATCTATATCTATCACAACTTATAGTTTTGAACATAGAGTCATAAGGATTGGAAAAGACCTCCAAGATCAATGAGTCAACTCTGACCAATCCACCATTCCCACTAAACCATATTGTTGAGTGCTCTGTCTACTCAGTTTTTGAATGTACCAACTCCTTGGGAAGACTGAAGATTTTAAATAATTCTAAAATCCAAGCTACTTGTATATCTTACCTGTGGTATAGCGTTTCCCTATATGCAAGGGAGAGGAAACAAAATTGTCCCATAATACTGTATGTATTAGTTCCCACATCATCAGTAACTGATAAGTAGAATACAGAAAAAGAAAATATCCGCTCAGCAGTGCTGCATGTAGTAATTGAGGCTTTTATCTCCTTATGCTTCCTGTTACCTTTAATTTTGGTTTTCACACATATCCATTATTGCGTTATTAGCTATTCACCATGGCAGTGAAGTACTGTTGTTCTGACCAGACTTTGAAGGTAAACAGCAGGAGTTTGGTGACACTCATAAAACATGTCAAATATGTAATATTCCTGAGCAGGCTGATAATTCAAAAAATAAATAGCAATCCCATACCAGAAATCTAGCTGCTGTCCTTTCCTTGAAGGAGTTAAGAAAAAATAAACCCACAGTATTACAAGTTCCTGATGCTTTTGCACAATAGTATCTGCAAGACTGATTTGTCACCTGTGTGGGCTGAACATGATAAATTGCTTGCTTGCTAAAATTCAAGACTACTGACAAGGAATTTGGCCTCAGGACATTGTTTATTTCCTACAAAAGCTTTAGAAGGTCTTTGTATGTGCTTTGTCAATCAAATATGGGCCAGGAAATCACTGTGCTGAATTCTAATGAAGAGACTAATCCTTTGCAAGGAATGTGTGCGCCATCCCCAAATTAAACATCCACTACCTATGAGTCAGTTGAACTTGAGCTTCTAGATTGCACACATAACTCTGTCATCTAAGGCCCAAACTCATCCCCTTTTGCATGAAAAATTCTCTTCTACGTCAATGGCAATATCTCTGGAAAGATCAAGGCAAGATCTCCAGGCAGTATTTAAACTTATCTGCAGGGGTATTTTGCAGTATTTGCTAGCCAATAATAAAGGTGACAAAGATTTTTACACCTGTTTGGACTATGTTCCTGATGAATTTGAACATAGATTAGCAGCACAAAAGCCTTGGAATAATACTGGCATGGCAAAGTAGTCCTGTGCATTTGAAACAGATATTATGAATATTCATAATACATAAAAACTATGCAATAATCCACAGGAGAGTAGAAAATATATAAAATGTGGCCTCCAAAGCATCCTGCAAAATATTGCAAGATACCAGATATCAGGATGTATGACGGACAGCAGGGGAGAGAGAACCCTTACCACTAAAAGCCCCTAATATTTTAAGTGTCTTCAGACTAAAAGTAAGGCTATTTTAGGCAACTGAAGGTGTGTTGATTGGGCCTCAAATAGGTATTTTTTTATTTTGATAACTTTCAAAGATTTTCAAAGCTATAATAGCCATGCACCCCACATAATTAGAAGTTTTCTCATATTTCTCCTGATCACCTGGCTATCACCAAATTATTGATGGTTAAACACAACAAAATCAGTAGAAAGGTTAAAATCATAAAGAACATGAACTATTATGAGAAAGGAAAGCATAATGGAAAACAAGGATTGGCCACAACAAGTGGTTTTAAACAAGACTGAGGTTGTGGGCTAAGCAAGTTTATCACCTGATTTTTGCAATATGCATAAGAAAATGTTATAGAAGACAACAGAACTATTGGGGGAATTACAGGTATAGACAAAAATTAAAAGACCAGATCTTACCAATTTTGTGCAAAAAAAATAATACACATACAACATGGACTTTTTAGAAAGAGGAAGGGGGGAAACCCAGCTCTTCCTTTGCTCATGGCGAAGTTTTGTCCATGGTCTCTCTACGTGCCTAGACAGAAAGAATGGTATTTAAGTGGTCACTTAGTCTACAGGCTTGGAACAACTGGAAAGGAGGTCAATCTGGTCAGGATGCTACAGGAAAGAGCAAAGACAAAAAGTTGCATTGTTGTCTTTATAGGGAGGCAAACACTCTGCAGACAGAACAAAATCTTTACTATGATTTACGATAGAAGAAGGTTCAGTTAGAATAAAAGAAGTCAATGGCCAGGGTGATGTGCCTTAGCTGCTATAGCTCTTTAATACACTACAGTGGAGCCTGGTATTATGAATCTCATGCCTCAGGAACACTTACATTAATAGTGTGAAATGTCAAATAGCTATCTGCCAGGTGTGAACCATTAGGTCCCTGTGATTTGGTGCACTCTGATACATCCATTTGGTGCAGGGTGCAAATGTAATCAACTTTGATTATGATGTGCTGCTGTGGGCACTTTGGGAGAGGCTGATTTATTTTTAGATGACTGCATCTCTTGAACTGTTAGAGCTCTCTTGCTGAAAATCTGTAACTAGTACTGGAGGGCCACTGATACATAACCATCAGGTGCTATTTCTACATAGGAGGCCTAAAACAGGTGGTACTGATGTGCTTCAATTTTTCTGAGGGCTCCACTACAATAGTTTTATAGTCATACAGGATGAAAAATTTATTAATTTACATAATGCATCTGACCATTCAATATAACTTTAAAAAAAAGGAAGGGAAATTAATGTAAGTTGCTCTGGACCAAATTAATTCCTTCACAGATCCACAAGTAACAGTTTTACTGGCAACTCACTAGCCTTTATTTTGAAAGGACCTTGAAGTATTTTTAATAGAAACTTCATACCTGCTTAGTGGATTACATAAGAAAACCTTGCTGCCCAGTAACTAGCCCATTAAAACTCTCACTAACAGACTCCACACCAAGCTGTGAACAGAAGACCGCTTAAGGTGCTGCAGAGAGTGCTGAAATTACTCTCTGCCAGCTACCACAGTGCCCCCCATGCAGCAATCTGTCAGCAGGATCTCAGGAGAAAATGGCAAGGAGACAGTTTTCAAATCACTATCAGAAGCCAATCTTTCAGCTTCGATACAAACTGCCTGTGTCCATGAGCTCATTCCACACTCTCAGCTGTTGGAGCAGACCTATTCTTAGAGAATAAGGAGTTGGAGACTCATCACTATTTGTTCTTTGAGCCTTCCCCTTCTCCCATGCAGCAGAACTTCAACAGGTGTGAGTGCAATCATACAGGGAGACAAAAATACCTACTCTGAAAGTTGAATGTTTCAGAATAAAATATTAGGAGATCTCTAGTCATTAGTTCACCAAAACAATCTAATGCTTACTTTCCATCTTGTTGGACTCATCTATAGCTTACATTTCAGATCAAGACATAGTATTATATTAAAACTAAATAAACACTGCTGTGATTTAAGATTCCTGAACCAGGAATAAATACAGAATAAACATAACTCTGTTTGGTAGAAGATGATGTTAGGAAAATTTTGTCACTGAAACCCAACCCTAGCCCAATACTAAAAATAAAAATATTACATTAGTTCTAGGCAGAAGACTCCAGAAAGTTTTATCCTTCTATTATTGCTTGGGTTTCTTCTACTGTTTACAATATTCAGCTTGTTTTTGCTATTCTGTGGGACCAGACATGACTTTTTCCAAGTGCCATGACGAAACAGCAAGCTAAATGTGCATGCTTCCAAGACATGGACGATATACCAGACATACCTACATACAACAAAAAAGTTGTCTGGTCAAACCTCAGAAAATTTCAAGAAAATGCTCACTGATATCAATTTTTCAGGACCTCTTTTCCCTTTAAGGAGGATGCTGCTGGAATCTGCTTCCCCTTAAATACCATCTGTAGAGACTGCTGTTTAACAACTATTTTCCTATTTCTGAGCTTTCTTGTCTTTTTTGCATTTAGCTCACCTCTCAAGAGGATTTCCCTACATTTCGGGGGGGGGGGGGGGAACCAAAAATGGTAACAGCTTTTTAAACAGGTTTCAGATGTTTAGTCTGCTTATCTTCTTAAATCTCACATTTTAAAAGCAATTAAATAGCCTCAGGTAGTTATTACAGACTCAGGTAGTTATCTTGGTTCAGTTATTAATTCCTTCTAGGTCGAGTCTGTGGACAGGGTCTTTGGGATTTATTATAAATTATCTGCTGTTCTTTTTCAGGTCTGCTCACATTTTACTTGCAGTTTCAGATAGTGGAAGTAGAATAGTATTATGAAAAATAAAACTATTTAAACACTTAGTCTGTCCCTTTACAATTCAATGATTTGTACACCAACAAGACTGACCTTTACACTGTGTAAAGGGGAACCGTAATCCCAGTCAACCTAGGAACTCAGTGTAACTGAGGAAGTAGCCTAATTGAACAGCTGGCACTTCCTGAATCAAACTATCTAGGTGACAGCATCCTCCTACAGCTCAATGTTCAAAGCTGTTTCTCATTTTAATAGTTTCAGAATTTGGAATGATCCAAGTTTTCAATCTAATCCTGACTTCCAATGTGTTACAGAGATTTAAGAAGAGAGACAGAATATTTTTTAAGACATCACCATTCACTTTCTCCTGGTGAAGCATTGTGCTTTTCTTGGAAAGCTGTAACTGCAAGAATTCAGATTTATCTGCTTTGACAGCCAACAAACAGCAGCTTCCTCAGACAAACTAAAAGCACATTTGCAGACATGCATTAACCACTGAAGCAGCTGGCTGCCTTGGATTTTATTTCCTTGCTAGCCCAGTTCCTTAGGGCGTGTCCAAAACAAAAATTTAATCTGAGATGTAGATATCTCATACCATTTAACAATGAAAATAAAGTACTTAAGGAGTTTAAATCAGAGGTGATATAAATGGCTTGCTGGTTGTGAGACTGAGTCAGTGTGGCTCACAGGCCAAGGAACAGAAGCAGAAGGTCAAAGCAGGGGTGGGGAGAGGACAGGATGATTCTTACATCGCCATTACAGTGGCAGTGGAGGGGGGAAGAAAAAGTTGAAAGATTAAATGCTACCGTAGCTTTTTGTCCTCCTGAAGCTGTTAAATCATAACTTTTAGACAATTCTAAACTCCAACTTAGTTTAAGGTTTTATGATTTTGTAGAACAGAGAGGCACCAAAGGAAAAAAAACAAACCCAAAAAACCAAAGTGTCCTCCATTGCCAATTCTTTTAAAGTTCAGCATGTCAACATATAGACTCAAAGGTATTAGAACAATATCTTTAACAATCCCCTCCTAAATAAGTCATAATCTACATACAACAGAACAACATTTGTCAGAGAATCCTACTAAGTTGTGAATATTTTTTGCCATGTCATTTGGGAAATAAGACCTTTCAAATCAAATTAATGATGGTCGCATGCTAAAAGCTGCTCTGGTTCTTACTTCTAGTTGTGTAGCATTAAGAGCTGGCAAGTGGTTCACACATTGTAGATAAATTGCATTCACAACTGTCATTATTGATGTACCTTGCTCATCTCGACTAAGAATTAAAACCTTCTTAATTGTTTTGATATTTTTCTCCTTATTACTTGCAACTTCCATTTTTAAGACCAGTCTACACTCAAGCCTGAGTTCTCCTGGAGGTAGGTACTGCCCTACTTCCTACTACATGTGGACAGTCACTGGAATCAGGTTAACAGCACTCTTTGCTTATCCGTAAAACCACAGTGCCTGGCAATGTGTCTCTGCACAACCTTCTACTTCTAAGAAATAAAATATTTTATTTAAAACACCACCAACCACCCCCAATTTAGGGTTCCAAGTGCACCATGCCAGAATTCAGTGATACCAGTTTTCTAAAATCCACTATAAGTAGTCAAAAACTACTGCTACTAGCAATCTCTCTGTCTGCTCAATTCCTAAATCAAGTATGTACTTCTTCGAACAGAGGAAGGTACAATGTACTGTCAAGAAATGGGTCAGAGTCTGGATTTGAGAGTCCAAATCAGCTCCTCTGAAAGATGCCAATTTACATTCTGCAGAATACAGAGAAACTGTGAAAAAAAAGCAAGTGAAGTGAAACATTTATGTTTTCTTGCGCACTGTTTCCCGTATCCAATATTAAGGGCGACATTAAAACCCCAATATTAGAAGAAAAAGGGACGAGCAGGAAGGACCCTTGCTTGCTTTCAGCTTAAGCAGAAACCAAAGAACAATCACATTTTCAACCGGGGAGTTCAGGCTTTACTGACCCCTGGTATATATTGAAGCTACAGCAATTGCAAGGCTGAAAATTTAGGACAAACCCCTAGTAATCTTTGAGATGGACTATAGTTACCCACAGTAACACTTGCATGCCTCAGTTTACATCAGCTGGCTACAAGTGGGAACCAGCCCACTTTGGTTTGGCTTCAAGGACAGCTCCTTCTTGGAAATGATTATGTAAGTTAGCTGACAAGACAAAGTGAGGGGAAAACACAGCATTATGATCTCCATTTAGAAATGCTGGGCAAAACCTACAGGAGATTTTTAAAAAACCCAACCACCTGTCAGGCATATAGAAAGTGCATGGATGAGGTGGCTCCAAATTCACAGGAGAAGAGACAAAATTGTTTTAAATTTCAGGGTGCAGAAATCTTTGGCAGTTTGGCTATTCAGGGTAGGGAAGTGGGACAGGGTGAGAAAATACTGTATGGTTTTCATTCAAACCAACATGAAAACAGATGACATTGAAATTTGTTAATTTAGGAGAAATTTCCAAGAGTAGAGGTAAAAAAATGGAAGAGGAAAATATCCCAGGAAGTGTGACCCAGTTCCTAAGATTTAGAACTTCTTCAGCAATACACCTTCTACAGCAAGTAAAAACCAAATCTGTACTCAGGCTTTTGGCCTCTCAGGTGAGTCATAGGGCTCACTACCATATCACCTTATTGAATAATTACTTTGGGGGCATGATTCCCTTTTTTTTTTCCCCCATTTAGAGCACTTCCATACCAGAATAAATTACATTAAAAAAAAGTCAGATGAATTTCTTTAGTTGATAATTTAATATCAATGTGGGAAGTGAGATACTTTGGCTGAACTATTTTTATTAAATAGCTTGAGAGATGTTCAGTAACACATCTCAGACTGCCATGGAATCGCAGAATCAACTAGATTGGAAAAGACCTTTGACATCATTGAGTCCAGCCTGTGACCTAAGCCCACCTTGTCAACTAAAGCCCTTGTCAACTAAGAGCCCTACAACTTGGTAACTAAACTTACTATTGGCAATTTTATTCATTTTTAAAAATTGAGCTTGTAAATAAGCAATTCTTAAAGAACTTCTTTCAAGGGGAAAAAAAAAAATAAACAATTGTCAATCCAAGAAAGAACAGACCAAGTGACCTCAGCCACTCCTTATAAGCCTTCTGCTCCAGACCCTTCACCATCCTCATGGCCTTTCTCCTCTACTGCAGATAAACAGCTTGAAGAAATGTATCAAGGAGTATTAATGACCATAAGAAAGCCATTTCACAACAACAACACATGAGGTCATAAGAAGGGAAAAAGCAGAGGAATTGTTTCTATGATAGAGGGATTTTACTAATGGTACTTTCTTAGTGCATCCATTCAGCACATCCAATAGAGCAAACTTTGCATATAGTACAGAATTTATTTAGTTTAGCCAGTCTAAAGAAACTTATAAAAACCTGTAGCCTTTTACCATACTTAATAGTCCTGATGTTCTCAATGTGCTTAGACTGTAGGTGCCCAGTCCCAGAACCATGCCAATCGAAAGGAGCTTTAAAATCCTCCAATTCAGCCTCACACAACTATAACCTCCCTGGAAGAAATTGCATTTGCAGAATGTAGCAACACCACAAAGACAAAAAGTTTGAAACACTAAGAATTCCGATGATTTCTAGAATAGCAAGCACAGGTAGTTGGGGGAACAAAGATATATAGGCTCCTTGACCAAGCATCAGATTGCAAGTTTTGTAGCCTGCCTTTTTCCCTTCCTTCTTTAATGCTATTCTTCCCTTCTTTTCCCATATTGCCACAACAAGAAAGTAGGGCTAGAGTCCTGTTAAGGAAACTTTCCTGTCACACCGTGCCACCCTGGCAGTCACACTCACACTGACTATGCTGGGACAAAAGCCCCTGCACAGCAGGTGGCTCCACGGAGCTGATGGGTGCCCTGCTTGTCTCCCTACACACACCACTCCCACAGGTAAGACAAGGCTTCCTTAATGGCTTGACCCAGCTTTCCCATGGCAGCGTCACAGACATTTGGACCCTTCAAATAATTTAATCGCGGTACAAAATAACAAAATGACAGCTCAAGCTGGGTGCCTCTGAGGGACCCTGAACGAAGGAAACCCTGGGCTTTTATATCCTCACAGGCTAAATGCAGGGAACGTCAAGGTCCTCGGCTCCTGCCGTGTCTCTGAGTGTCGGGTCACCTGCCTGTGCCACATGTCCCCAGGCCCTTTGTTATGCAAAGGATCTGCATCAGATCACAGCCTCTTGCTTGGGCTCCCATCACCCAGAGCTCAACCTGCAGCTGGCACACCCTGCTACTTGCACTAAAAGAATTATTAAACAGCCCATAATATTAAAGCATATGATGTCTTTGTGGCAAATGCATAAAGCAAGCAGTCATGTGAAGGGAAGGAAAAAGAAGGAGCCCCCATAGACACCCAGGTTCAGGCATACCTAGTTCCAAATAAAACAGCCTAATGTCACTTGTACAGAAGCAAGTGGTCTCACCCACTTGTCCAGAGTTACTGAAACTGCTGGGGGAACACAGATCTAAAGGTTCATTGTATCTGAGTTTATCATGAGAAAAGAGGAGCAGGACGCACACAGAACTTTTTGACAAGACTAAGATTTTGTGAACAGGAGATTCATCCTTCACTCACAAGAATTCTTTGCACTGCCCAAACTCTATTCAATATCAAAATCAAATAATCTCTGGAACTGACCACCCAAATCTCATTCTGGGACAGTTCTGAATGGTTTTGTCCTATAGCAGCTAAATTCATGCAGAGACCCTTAACATTTAGTTCAATGCATGTCATTAGGGATACTCACCTGCTTAGAACTAGAGTTTAAATGCTCTGCTACAGCAAGGTTAGATTACTGAGCATTTTATGAGATAATTCAATATACAAGCAACATAAAAGAGGACTTATCTAAACATAACATCAAGCAGTCTAAATATTTGGTTTCAAGTTCATACGCTCCTGACAGCAGAGTTATGGTCCTTGTTTGGTATGCTTCTGTGTGTTATAAAGGACCATTAACAGTTACAGTGCTATACAAATGATAAATGATGACACAGAACACTAACTGCCCATATTTATGCCAATACATTTAGTCAGGATGAACAAGAAAGAGAAGTTAAAAAAAAATCACTGAATATATGTAATTATGATGAGCTATTCACAATCAAAAACATGTCCTTATTAAAATCTGTCATCTAAACCTGTATTTATTTTTCCCTCTTAGAAAAATATTTACAGTTCTTGACAGTTAATTCCCCATTTATAGATTATGAAGCTATGTGACCACTCCAAAGCCTGTAGTTAAATACAAGCAGCAGAACTCTCTATAGAAGTATTTGGCAGTTCCAGTGAACACACAAATATAAGGTGGATATGGAAACAAGACACTTGTCCCTTCCTACCTTTCCTGTGCCATCACCCCAAGATGCACAGAAAAGATGAAAGCATGGTTTAAGCACAAGGCAGAAATTCAAAATACTTTTTCCATCATCTGTCAAGGACTTTCTAGACAACTTACAGCAAATCACTTTATGATAAAACAGAAATAACACCATTACCCTGCCTTTTAAAAAAATTATTGAATTTACTGAAAATATGAGGTTCTCCATCCACACCATAGAAATACCAGTAAGTTATACACTGGGAATTCATTCCACCATTACTGATTTCCTTTTTTTTAAACCTTAATTTCTTAATGCCACCACTAAAAGTCTGGTGATGAAAAGTTTGAAAGGACAGAGTCAAGCAAATAGGGAAACTGATTTAAAAAAAAGCAGCTGCAAAGAGAACGTGGTGAGCTAGCTTGTACAGATGACATTATTGATTTACTAAAATAATAGAATATGGAATGGAAATAAGGAATCATCTATCATCCTTGCATCATTCATCACCTTCTTGTTACCCTAAATAGCGAGTTGCTAATTTTACCTGAATTTTGTAAGGCACCTGCCCAGAAGGACTCAGCCCAATAACATCTGATTTTTAGTGGGATCCTCCTTTTTAATCAGTTTTGTGAGCAAGTTGAAATATAAGCATAAGGAAATAATTTGACCAAGAGCAGGCTGTAAAGCAGTAGCTCTTTGTGAACATGAAGCCAAAACCTCCCTGGCTATCTATGACACTAATTTTCACCTGCTCCAAAGCACTTTTCTGGGTAGCACATAAGGAACTTAACATATTCTTTTATTATGTAGAACCTCAGCAGACTACTATTCTGCATTCTTGACAGTATGCTGAACTGTGGCTAAAAAACGAGTGATAATCAAAATGATTGCTGAGAAGTGAGATCACCCCTACTTCTGGACTCTTAATTCATCATTCTCTGCAGTGGCGGGGGAAGCATGGGATTAGGAATACTCTGACCTTCTGGGGTCCAGACACACACCTTCCTCAATTCCCACAAAGGTAAAAAATAATCCAGACATAACATTTAGTAAGCTAAAAAACGTCTTGGTTCAGACCTACTGATAGCACTTATGTAGACGTGTAGATGTCTAATAATTTTTCAATCTATTGCTTCAGGATAGAGTGTACATAGCAGGATTCCTAGTCAGGGAAATCCTTGATTCAGGCTTGTTAGATCTTTTATTTACAAGGGATGCCCCAAAGCATACCAAAAGGCTTTTACAATCAGACATAGCTGGGGATTGGTGAAATTAAAATCAGGATATTTCATTCTTTAAGTCCTAACTTGAAGTGACTACATGAAACCACACCAAAGTGGAGGCATTTATGAACAATTGCTTTCCAGTCCACAGGGTGCTTGCAGATACATCCCCGGTTTCAGGATTGATTTGAAATGACTTACCAACTGTGTGAGCCACAGAATCCATCCACGTTCCTTGACACTTTCTTCTGTCTGTTCTAAAATCTGCTTATCTGCTTCTTACATGAACAGGACACTTCCAATTCAGCCACTTTCACCATTTCCTCTAATATTTAAAAAAACACCCCCAAAAAATCTCCCACCAAAAGGCACTCCGCTGTGCCAATTACCTTAAGGTAAATAGCACAGGTGTTAACAATTGGGCTAAGATTGTTTCCTCATGGGCTCCTTAAGAGACACACAGCATTTGGTTCTACTACTGCCTGAAAATGCTTGCAACTCCAATTTACATTTCTAAGTATAATAAAAGATATTCATATGAATCTTGATTAGGGCATTTATTCTTACTTTAGTCTATTTGTGATAAGAGTGAATGTACCCCTGCTGTTAATTATTCTTTTTGTATCTGTATGACTTTGTGGAGATGTATGTCTCATGTAGAAAACCTAACATTAACTTTACACGACCTCTAATTACAGCTTGAAGATAAACATTACTTATTTTCATTTTTCACACATACTTTAACTAGAGTTCAGCATATTTAAAGCCCCACTATTAACAAAACTGATCTAAAAGTGCATTGGAAAAGGGATTATATTTCATTAAGAAAATAAAAATGCATATTTATAGTAGAATACATTATAAAGAGCAACCCAATTGTATCTTAATAATTCCCGTCATACCTATGCTCATGTTTGAGTTTCCTGGGCAGAGTTCAAAATATTCTTATCATGCTGGCAGAGTGACTGACTGATCATTTTTATATCCTATAGCTTCTATAGCAGTATACTTCTTATAATTCAAAATTCAGAAATGAGTCTTTGACAGTTCTTCCACATTTACTGCTTAATATACAGCACTGACACAAACAAATGCAGTGGTAGTTTAGAGGTAACTTGTGCTTAATGGCTATTTTTGTTTCATTCAAAACACTGTCCTTGTTTTTTTCTCCCTGTTAAATAAGAACTCTGATTACAGTACTAAAAATGGCTATTGTGCAATGGCATTGCATTCCACACCAAATTAAACCCCTACAAACACAAGCTATTTCATTAACAAAAAAACAAATAAAGAAACAAAGAAAAAAACCCACAAAAAACAAACCCCAAAAAACCCAAAAAAAAGAGGCAGGGGGAAGCTATGCAGAAATCCTTGGGAAAAAAAATTATAAGCAACTTGTCTTACAAGGTACAACTGAAATAAATAAATCTTTCCATGATACTTCATTCATCTAATATATGAGTTCTTTTTGAAGGCTTAGCTAGTTCCAAAACTAATTCATTTTCTTTATTTAATGCTCATGCTCAAAGACTGCGGAGACTTTGATAACTGAAAATAGGCTGAAACGTATATACATATTAATTTAAAATATTTGAAAGGGTACATGGAATATCAAGAGCCATGGTGTGATAAAAGGCTTTAGTGTTTTCTCTTGAGGACTCTTGAGCACCAGTTTGATCAAAGCACCCCCTTCTGGTAGAAATCCATAAACTGGAAGCAGATTAGTTAAAATAGCAATTTGCACTCTGTTTATACATGTAGAATATGACTATAAATCTCTTTGGCAAGCTCAGCTTCCTATAAATTATGAAAACTATGTGGAAAATGTAAATGTGATCATATGTGCATATAGAATTATCAAATGGATTTCAAATATTTTTTATCTTTTGCTCACTAATAGTATCTCTCACAAATATAAATCTTGTAAGAAAAGCCATAAAAGACTATATTTCATAAGAACTGTTGCTACTCATACATTAAAAAAAAATGGACATTTTTTTCTGGGAAACCTAGCTCAATGAAAGAAGAAAATTATTTTGCTTGCATTTAGAAGTAATTTTTCATTGACATTTAGATTGTTGGCATCTTCCTAAAGCATTTCTTCTGCAAAAATAGAAGCAGTATCTCGCCTAATTTACTCTAAAGTTGAAAATATTATGCAGTCTCTACACTAGTGATGAATATGATTAGGTTATAATGAGCATTCATACTATAAAATTTCCAATACTTAAAAAGAATCTCTACTTTGATTTTGACCTTACATCTTTTACTGTAATTTTAAATAATTGCCAAAGTGCTTACTTTTTTCTTTTTTCCCCTAATGGAAACCTATTTTTCTGTTTTTCGAAAACCCAGCTACTTTTACCTCAAGGGCTATTTGCATTCGCTGTAACTATTACCATGTGCATGTGGTCTGTTTCATTCAAATTGCAGAAGAAGATGAGAAAACAGAGGATTCTAATTCAGCTTCTTGTGAATTCTGCAAAAGTAGAAGAGCATCTGATGGATATTTCCTTCTTGGGTCTCTGGACAGAAGACTTCAACAACAGAGAAAAAAAAAAGCCACACAAACCACTGCTGTTGCCTACAGCACCATTCAGCACAAAAAGGCAGAGAAGTGGGGCTGGTGCCTGCACAGATGTCCTGAACCAGCCACGCAGAGCTCAGGAAACAGAAAAACAAAAGTACTTTTCTTGAGTAATTGTGCATGATTATTCCAGAATTATCATTTTTCTCTGAACTACTGCATGAAAAAACACAAAACCAAAACGAACCTGAAGTGAGGCCAGAACTTTAGCCAGTGTTGTTTTAGTCCACCAGTTCAAATAGACTTGCTGAGATGAGATTCCTTAAGTGAAGATTTAGGTAAAATGTGGTACCACCACTACCTGCACCAGGAGCAATCTGTCTTTTGCAGGCAAACAACATTGCATTTTGGGGACAGTATCAAAAGGTTCTGGGTGTTTTTGACTCAAAGTATTTGAATCCTCCATCAGAATTTCTCAAAAAAGCATGCTTCAAAGCTTTTTTTTTTTTTTTTTTTTTTT
>VZTX01001453.1:0-41271 GCA_013400915.1 Pardalotus punctatus | reverse complement strand
TTTTTTTTTTTTTTTTTTTTTCTGAAATCACAAGCATCAGTCAGAAATGTTTCCTTAAAATAATTTATGAAAATAAAAGCCTTGACTTTTTTAATGGGAAGTTTCTCCAACAAAAACATGTGAAGCCTTTGATTCTATTAATTTAAATTAAAAATAAAGATGTTCTTAGCTTCTTCTGGTAAATCAGATTCGTGAAATCAAGCTGAAATAGTGTAAATGCTTTTGAAATTCATAACTAGCAAATATTTGGAAGTAAAATAATTAGAAAACCATTAAAAACACAAACCACAAAAGAACAATATTTTATTCTGAACAACTCTCTCAATTTCAAAACCAAGTTCTATCAAAAGTTCTACGTGTAAACAGGATTTCTTATACACTGTTTCTGATTAAAGATTAGCATTATCAAAATAAAAAATGTCACATATATTTACATAGAATTTTACCCTGCCAGCAATCTTCATATGCCATGCATGTCATGTACAAGCCTCAAATTAACCTTATGAGTAGCAGCATCTGACAATGACAATGTATATTTTTGTATCTGCATGTTCTCCTTCTATATGATGAAATGGAATCCCACTGTGCTGTTAGAGAGACCATTTCGAGTTTATTCCATGCCATAAGGATATGCCAGTAATGTAATAACACTGACAAAACTGTCCATAAAAGAAAATTCTTTATGAAAGAGGGAACTGAAATTATCCTGTCCAAAAACCTATAGGTGTTTATCCCCTGTAGGGATCTCAAACAGGAAGGACTTAACAACAATATGGTTTGTCATTCAAAAACATTTTGACAAGCATTATATCTTTAAAGAGGATAAGCTAAGGTGGATTTTATAACCTATGTTGTTTCCATTTCACATTAGCAAAGTGGGAATCACAGCCCGGTCCCTAGGTTGCTCCCTGAGGTGGCAGCTTACGGTGCTGCAGGGGTGAAAAAGAGAGAGAACCAGCCTGCTCAGTTCGGTAGCAGTGTCCGTGTGCTCATCCCTAGAGCTCTGCAAAGACAGCACTGAAGCCAAGGGCAGTAGAGCATCAAGGTTACGACACTGGACGCTTTCTAGAAGGAACCTGTGTCTGCAGTCCTGCATTTCAACTGCATTTCCTGAACATGGACAGCCAAACATTGCAGTACTTAAGGACCCATTCAGGTAATGTTTGAAGGCTGAAGTAATCTAAGTTCAGAGCAGGGAATAAAGTACTGAAGAGACACTTTAATCTGCTGTGGACCTGGGAAAGTTATTATGGAGCTTATGTGTTATTTCTGCGAAAGTGGGAAGGAGACATACGTCCATTCTGGAGCCTTCTGAGGCTGGGGGCAAACTGTTCTTGATTTAAGCAAGTTTTGGATAAGATACTTAGTTTCCCTGTTCTGCTGATGTTTTCACTAACTTCTGATGTTTTCACCAACTTCTGATGTTTTCTTATGTGTCCCTGAACTGGCAGACACAGGAAAATACCCTGTAGTGTAGGTCATGAAGTGAATAGGAATACTGATATAGAATAAATGCAGAATTTCTTAACTCTGAGAAACTGTAATTGAAAATGCACAGATATAATTAGTCAGCCAGTAACATGGAGGCTTCTGTGCAGTAAACGAAATATGTAAGACCCAAAGAAGACACAAGTACCTTAAAAAAGGCATTTTCTTCAGAAATATCTCAAATCCTTCCACCTCTTCCTCTGTAGTGTCTCTAAAAACCTAGTCACCCTGAGTGTCTCCAAAGAGAATGTAATCAGCTAAGCATGGACATTTGCACTGAAGGGCAAATAGTCTGCTTGCAAGGAGTTACTATGCATCAAGATGTTTTAATGCTGTTTTTGGAGAGAAAATAATGTTTTCTACAGCCTATGCTCACTATAGCATCAATAAAGTATCTGATGATGGCATTTGCATCAGACTTTCTTCTATATGTAAATGTAATCAAGCTGCATTGTATATGGCTAAATTACTGTTAATTAACGTTTGCTGAACATTTTTCTAATACATCATCTCAAATGAACTTTAAAGAATATGAAGTTATTTGACACTTTTTAGCTCACTGAACCCAACCTAGGAATAACGTCAAGTGTAGTAAATACACACAAAATAATAATTAGAGATAAAATATCTAAAACATCTTGTGCTTTCATAAGGTAGCCTATCATAGTATAAATGTTTAGCAAACAGAAATACTGAAATCAAATTGTTACTGATAAATGAATTTTCTGTATTTTCAAACAGTAAAAACCCACCTAATAGGTCTGTGTTTGAGCAGTCTGTTCTTTTACTCATTGTTAGTGAGCATTTTCAGGAGGAACTTCTACATTCAAACAGAAAGCTTTCACTTCCATACATTAAAAGTTATTTTTCTCTTTGAAGCATGCCCTGGCATCTATTGTAAAAATCCTAGAACTTCCTGAAACGTGGTGCACATAGGGACAGAAACTGGTTTAGAAATCAGTGTGACTGCTTTCTCATCTTTGCCACCAATCTGCTCCACAGCTTCTTATAAATCAGGTCATGTCTCTCACAGTTTCTCCCACAACCTTTTCCTTAAAGTGTATTCTTTAAAAGCACAGTGGGATTACAGGGGAGAGCAGGATGGGCTAGAGATGAGCTCAGTTCCTATTTATGTCTCCCTCTTCACCTGGCAGGCCTGTCTGTCTCAGTGGGACAGGCACATGCGCTCATTGCCACAGTCCTAGAAACCCAGTGAGAACCGAAGCAGATGCAGAGCAAAGCAAGGTACAGATTATGTCCTGTAACTGTGATTCTGCTCCAGTAAGGAAGTTACTTTCAGCACTTTGAACTTTTTTTTTGTGTGGATGATGTCTGCTATACCTCAGCCATCAATACTAAGCTTGCTAACCCTAGAGCAATTTATGTTATCCTTCTCTTGAGGTGTCAAAATTTTGTTTTGCTGATTTTGTTACTGCTAAAAAACTTGGAGCCAACCTTGAATTTTCTATGAGAAAAGCAAAGCATGGGTAAACAAAAAAACAAAACCAAACAACCCAAGGTATGCAAGCACCACAGGAGGGACATTTTTCTTGCCCTTAATTTTTACTGCATAGGAAACCAAGGGACACTGGTTACAGCATGTGGGCCACAGTAAGGTGTGTATAGATGAGGAGTGGCTCCGGTGACTTGGTCTTTTCTGCCTGGAGAAGAGGAAACTGAGAGGAGACCTCACTGCAGTCTACAACATCCTCATGAAAGGAACAGGAGGGGCACGCACTGATGTCTCTGTGGTGACCTGTGATAGGACCTGAGGCAAGGACTGAAGCTGTGTCAGGGGAGGTTTAGGTTGGATATGAGAAAAAGGTTTTTCCCCTAGAGGGTGGTTGGGCACTGGAACAGGCTCCCCATGGGAGTGGTCCCAGCACCAGCCTGACAGGGTTCAAGAAGTGTTTGGACAAAGCTCTCGCGCTCATGGTGTGACTCTTGGGGTGTCCTGTTCAGGGCCAGGAGTTGGACTCGATGATCCTTGTGGGTCCCTTCAAACTCAGCAGATTCTGTCATTCTGTGAAATACACAAAAATTGTGATGATGATTATGATAATAAAAATGCATGTCTCAGCTTAGATCCCCAATCAGTAAGTCTTGGAAGTCTATAGAGCTGGAAGCATCTGTATGATCTCACTGAATTAATATACTTGATTAACAATCAAGCTGAGCTGGGGTGACAAACACCTCATAAATTCAGGACAGGAATTTTTGCTGAAACAATGAACTTCAAGCAAGCATTAAAAATTATTCATGGAAAGGGAACTTTAAATTCAGATTTATAAAACTGTGCACAGGAAAGCTGCTGAGAAACAAAGAAATCTTTAAATAAGAGAACAGAAAAATATGTGAATTCTCCAATCCCAAACATTATGCAGTTATTAAAAACTGTTTATTAATATCTACTAGTGGAGAAGAGCTTCTAATAGTGTTCAGCAAATGTTTTTTCTTCAATAATTTAGACTTCATAGTATTCTCCTCACATTCCTTTCAGAGACATGAAGACATGATTACACTTAATACATTATTAGAATTCAAGTAGTTTACTAGGCATGGTAGTTAACAACATAAGGAATTTGTTTAGTAGTTTGAAACAAATGATGACTTTCTCTTAACATTTAATCCTTTTTCCCCCCAGTTGTCCATCTCAGCTCTCAGCTATTTCATAACCACAAAAACTGTAGCAGCTTTGTCTTGTTGCTAGGATTTTTTGTTGGTTTGTTTAAGTTATGTATTTTCTCTTAGAACACCTTATTTGGTAAGAAATCATTGTATTCCTTGACTGTCTTAGGTAAAAATGTCATGCACCTCATTTTTATCATGTATTTATCTTGGGATCAGAGGCAAAAAGTGGTTTTTTTTTAAAAAACCTTTCCTTCAGGGGGAAAAAAAAAAACCTTAGGCAAAAGTCATATCCTCTCTTCCCTGAAAAAGGGAATATATGTGAATTGATGGAGAAGGCACATGAATAGAAATACTAATTTTGCCACTAAACAGGTTTTTGTTGGAAAATGATGGTTTATTGAAGTCAAAATTGTATTCTGATATGAATTAAGAGGATATATGTACAAGGAGTAAACTTTCTTAGGAAATCTTTGTCAGAACAGGTCTCAAGCCAGAAGGGAATTTTGAGAGGTCTTTGCTAGGTCCTAGCTGTTAGGCAATATATGAGGCTTTCAACTCAGGTTTGAAAAAACACTGCATCTCCTGCAGATTGGTGACTGTCCTACTCACCTCATTATGGAGTCTTACGTTCTAGCTCCCATTCTGGTTTAGTGAAGTTACAATTTGTTATACAGAAATTATTGGCACTACAAAGAGAGCTTGATTCTGTAGATGGCGGTCTAAGCTGTCTGCCTGAGAAGAGATGCAGTATTGAGTCTTTGTTCAGAGCAAAGGCACAACAAAGATTTAGTATCCCAGATGAGTGTCATAACCGCTAAGTTATTACTAACCATGAAAAATCTCACATTTTTCAAAAGTTGTTTGGCTGCCAAAAAATTCTGATGCCCTCAGTATTTCAGCATTTGATACAATAAGCACTGATGGAAATCATTGCATTATGGTTCAAATAACTAAGGTTGGAGATTGGGCTTTTGGTTGTTTCTCGGTTTGGTTTGTTTTTGGGTTTTTTTTTCTGGGGGTGGGGGAAGAAGGGAGAGTGGAACTGGCAGAAATGACTATTGAATTATGCTGCCTTTCCACTAAAATCATGCTAAACCTCAAAGAGCCCAAAACCACCTCCCAGTTCCCCCCACTTTGCATTTCAATTGTCACTTCCTGCCTCACAGCTCTCCGTGCTCCTATCCTTCTCCTCTATGAAGAGGACTTTCCCCCTGTCATGGGAAAGTATTGCAGACAGTCCTTTCCACACTGAATCCTGCCTCATCTTTCCAGTTTAAAAAGTCACTCTGCTACTCATTTGACATGGATCAAAAGTGTAAACCAGAAGCACGTCAAAGATTAAAGTTTTTATGGACTTTTTTTTTATACATTACCCCTGAAACATTCTGTGAAGAAAATTATCTTCTCTCACTTTTCCAATTGCCTGCCTTTGATTATTTGCAGAATGTTTTGTACTTTTCCACAGCACACATCTTTTCTAGTCAGCTAATGATCTGCTTCTTTCTGGTGTTAGTGGCAGTGAGATAAAAGAGGCCAAGGTCAACTTAAATGTTGAAAATAAAAATGCAGTGTATTAAATGTATATTTAACTCTTTTGTCTCAGTTCTGTCTTCAGCCATCCATGCAAAATGCCTTTTCTCCATCAAAGGTTCACTAAGCTACTGTGCATAACGCCGTAAGAGATTTTTTTTAAAGTGTCAAAATCTCCCTTGCGTTAAGTAAAATCAGAATTTCTTTTCATTGCCATGAACTAGGAATTGGGGAGAAATTTTAAGAAAGTATTACATAATGTTTTAATTATTCAAATAATAATGACTGCAGAAACAGTATTCTTCACAGGCTCTCTCTTCCCCTCTAATTTCAAGGAAATTTCTGAACCCAAGTGGAAATAGAGCACTCTCCTCTATTTTTTTAGCCCTTGCTTTTGTAAGCATTGCTGTATTTTTTCTGGTGACAGTTGAAATTATTTTTATAGCATCTCAAGCTAAGAAGTACATGCTTTGCATGTCTTTTACAGTAATCTTCCTTCTACAGCAGCTTCTGGTTTAGGTTTTGCTAAGAATGAAGAAAAAAATTCTAAACACCAAGATAGCTGAACTTTGCAGCAAATTTCCTGAAGACACCCCTGAACATTTTTAATGAAAGTTTTAAGGAAAAGGTGTATAAATTTCATCAGGAATAATGTAGTCCTGATGCAGGTAAATAGAACAGCAGACTTCTTGAGAATTGTACCAGTCAGTCCTAGTTTTTAACAGTTTGCTTTCATCAAGACCTGAATCCATACATGCATTATATGTTTGTTGTACATTCCTCCCTACCTGTATGTCCCAGCAGCTGAAATAACTGACTTCCAGAACTCAGATCTCACTTTTCTGCATTTTGTTCCATCCCTTCACTTTTGCCAAATCCATTAAATCTATTTTTTTCCTACATCAACACTCCTTCATTGCCTTTTATTGCATTTTAATTGATCCTTTCTCTGTAAAATTAACCATTATCATCACTTAAAAATTTGCAGACACTGCCTTTTAAACTTTATAGCCTGTTTTCTGACTGCTAGGCCCACATTCCTCATTTTTTAAAGCACACTTTGATTGCGGTTCTTCTTTCTTTGTATCTGTCCGTCTAGGTAGAAATTGCTTTTCACTTTCTCCTCAGTCTATGTAACTGCAATCTCCTTGAGCATTCCACAACACAGCTGAGCACATATTTAGTTTTTAATAGACACTTAAATGTCCTTGAGTTCAGTCAATAGAAGGAAACACACAACCTTAATTAAAGAGAAATTACCTTGAACAATAGTTTATTATTGGGCATGTCTATTAGCAATGTGAAAAATCAGAATCATAGTATTTAACTTTTATTTTTCCATAAAGATTTGGAGAAAAATTTGATGCACTAAGCCTGAAATACAGTGATAGAATATTTAGTAGGGTGCTACTGACACACAAAACTGTAGTTATCCAATACCATTGTTCAGAGGCATCAACCTTGGACCAGAAAGTAGCATGGATATGCCAATTAAAGAATAAGAGTTCTTTTCCCAATTTGGTTTAATCAATTTTAATCTTATTCCATAGAGTGGATGACAAAGACTCTTCTGGAACAGATCACTGGAGTGAAATCTATACTGAATTAAAAATTCAGAATTATCAGAATAGCTATTTTCGAAGATCAGCCAAACCTTTGCATTTTTAATTTCTAAAATATCTTACAAAAGTCTTCATGTTCCTGGGAAAAAATCTTTTGGGGTAAGTTTCTTGGTTCAGAAAATTTGAAGGAACAAAAATAAATTTGGACTCAGAGAAATGTGAAATATTTACCTGACTTAAAAGAAAAATTTGCTTAGAATGGATTCATGGCTAAGCAATAGTAAAAAATATATGGTTTTAAGTTTCAGTAACAAAAATATTTTTACTATTTAAATATGTTAATTAATTTACCATTACCTTATTTTAGAAAATTCAGTAGAACCTTAGAAACCTAGTGTGCTAGTGTGCCTTTTAGACAGTATTAAGAAGCAATAAACTTAGTGAGGTTATTTATGCCTAAACTGTATATTTATAGAAAGGAATGTTAGATAACATGGTCATACACATGCACAAATTTCAGCATATGCTTCTTGAAAATTCTAAATTTTATTAGACAATATGCTTTGAAGCAGACATTTTCTTAAATTCCTACTCTTGGTTACATCTTTTCTACATAAAAAATTCCATTTCACTGCTGTCAGAAAGGTAATTGTGTCTCATACAGCCTAAAGCATCTACTCTCTTCTCCCCGTGCTGATATAGTTCTCCTCCACATGAATGAAAATTATGCACACATGGGGCGAGAAGAATTGAACTTTTTCCTGCCATGCCATGGCGAAGAATGTGGTGGGATGCGGTATGTATGTATCCCTCCTCCCATCTCCCTCACAGGCTAACGAGAGCTTCCACTTGCCCTGCCTTCACCTGCAGACCTTCAAATGACCTTCATTCTAATAACGTGGGCAGGGGTTATTGGATTTTGGGTTTGGCGTGCTTTTCTTTATATTTTATGCAGTCAATAGAAAATGACGGTTAATAAGCCAATGCTAAGATGGTCTGCTACCACTCCTTTCATGGCTGGGAGAGAAACTTTGCTGAAATGTATAAGTTTAACCATTTCTATTCAATTTATATTTCAGGAAAAAGAAGCAAAACATGTCTTTGTGTTCAAAACAGAGGTGAAAAGCTGAAGTACCTTCATCTTAATCTGAGTGCAGGGCTAACTTGGAGATAAATTGTGTAAATATTAAAAGGACAAGAAATGGTGAAAAGAAAACACATGCATTCATCCTCATTGTTTATCTTAGTGCTCAGGAAGGCACGGCAATTCAACAGAATTGTAAAGAAATATAATACCATAAACCCAATCTAATTGGGTTCATCAATTTCTGCTACTAGAAAAAGCACTAACCCAACAACAGCACTAACAGGGAGCAATAGGTAACCGTAATTATAAGGTACATTGATTTCATCCACACAAATTAACAGTAGTTTGGATTTAAGCCAAGAATATGAATGATAGTTTGCAGATTATGTCTGAATGAAGATGCTTCTGCCAAGCATCTCCGAAACAAAACTAAAGAAACCCAGCTTTAAAGCAAAAAATGATAGATTACAAAAAACACAGAAAGATGTGTCTCAGCATAATCTGTAGTGATTTTAGTTCTGGAAATCCACAGTTAATTTTTTGTTGCCTTTTTTATAGTGTAGACTGAAATGCATCCAAAAAGCCTAGAATTTCACTTTTTGTAAATAATATTTATATAAGGTCTAATACTGAATGCATTTTCTGACTCCAGACTGTCAAAAATGAAAGCATAAATGTAGACAAGTAAAGAAGTATATGAAAAAAGAAACAACAGGAATGGACTCCTACTTTTCAAAATAGAACAAATAGCAAGTTATTGATGACTTAACAAATGATCAACTGAACTATTTGGCATTCCCAGGTATTTTTTTAGAACCCTAACACACTCATTTAAGAAAAAAATTACTTAAATTGTCATTCTTCTTGTTTATAATGTAAATTTCAATGAGTTCAAGTCATTAACTTCTTTTTTCTCTCAATGACAAGAAGTTGTTTCTCTGAAACCATGAAATTTTGATCATAAAACTCTACTCAAAGTGATCAGAAACTCCCTATCCAATACATTACCTTGTGTGGCCAAGACAAGAAAAACTACTGCTAGCCCAGCAGTATTCCCAAATGGAACTCAGCTTTAGTGACAATGAGAGGAAGCAGTCAAAGGACAACTCTGGTAGATACATGAGCCAACTTTCTCTGAAATGACTGTCAATATAGGATGCCCAACTTGAAATATCCGCAGGGATGCCCAAATGTAAAATTTGGTACTTTGCTTATGTCAGTCTTTTATAAGAAATCTTAGGCTAGACACCAACAATTTGGTGCCCCAAAATCAGCAGACAAATTCTACACCCCCTTCTGGGATAAAGTTCAATTTGTTATGAAAAGGGTAAATTATTGAGAACTTAATGGCTGCATTTTGAGAACTTCCAATAGCTGTTCTGTCTTAGATACAGCAAGTTCAGATGTGTGTATGCTATGCTGAAATGTACATTGCCAGATCAGATTTTATTTATTTTTTCCAACACTTTGGGTTGGAAGGGACCTTTAAAGGTCACCTATAGTCCAATGGCACCCTGCAATGAACAGGGATACCTTGAAGAAATAACAGGTATTGCAAGATACAAGGAAATATTTTAAAACTACGATCCATTGCACAATGTGTTAATTCTGAAATGGCAATTACAGCCAGCTAGAGTTTTAAATGAAAACCATACTGCTCCTCCTTTCAGGAAATTACCTCACATTGTTATATGGAGGAGAAAAATTTTTAAAAATGCAAATAATGATGGCTCAGCTTCTCAGTCCTTTGGTGCACAGAATTCCCTTTGGAAATTTTCCAGGCCGACCATTGGAACCAGCAAATATTTCTGCTACTGCTTTTATGCAAAATTTTAACTATCTGAGCTTCCTCCGCACATAAGAACCAAATTCCTCTTTAGATTTCTCACTGAAATTAATTTACATCCATAATATATACCTAAACAAAACATTTCAAAATGTCGTATCTAAAATGATATAGCAACAAAGAAATCCAGGTTTTCTGTTGAGCAAACAAGATGACATTATACATTACATAACGTGCAGCACAGAATGGTGTTTAAATATAATTGAGCTGGCAATGAAAATAAAAATTAACCCTGACTGTTTCAAAATATTTTTTATTTTATTTTTCACACATTTCATAGACTCCAACCATTTGTTTCAGAAGCTAGGGCCCAAACACCTCCTTCTGGTGAAAATAAAATTACCTGTCTACAATTTTAGAAGGGATTCTTTGCAGCCTAGTCAACCCTTACTTTCTTTATAGCTTTTAAATTGCCTATTTCAAGCATTTAATTACTTTTGGATTATAATTAAATTATGAACTAGCCAAAAAAGCAATGCAGATCTTCACTTTCAAAGACAAACATATCCTCCAGTATTTGATTAAATTAAATGAGGAAAGATCAGAAAGACATGCATTATATACCTTAGCCATCTACCTTTCATCTTTTTTTTCATCTTATCAGAGAACCTCACTATAAAAACCCAACCAACCAACAAATAAATAAATAAACCACTAAGAAATGACCACGAAAGAAGGCTTTACCATCTCACCGTCACACAAAAGAGCTGCCAGCTGAGGTCACAGGCTTCCAACAGTCATGGCATCTGACCTTGAATGACTTCTGACAAGCCACTAATAGCACTAATGACATCAAATAAGACTTCAGTTTTACTGGATCAGCACTTTCACTGATGAGGTGATGTATCTCTTAAATACTAATTTGCAATGGGATGTTGTGCAAATTACTGTTTGCAGAGTTCCAGTACCATAGGGTGGGAGGGAGGGCGTGCAATAGGAATTATGGGCTTACACCCAAAGCATTAAATATATGGGCTGTACTTTCATTTACTCTTGAAATGTGGCTGTGGCTGCAGCCAAAAAAGAAAAAAAAATATAAGAATGATAAACACAAAGGGAAAGAATCTAGTATTAAATAGTGTACTTACAACACACTAATAATGCTCAGGAACCTCTTTGCTTCAGGCTTAATTGTGGGAAGCAGTTCCCAAACAGATAAAAGGGTGTCAATGGGTGTTTAACAGGAAGCTTGGCTGGCTGCCACTAAATAGCTAATATAGATTGAAATTGTCTTAGGCATTTTATGAAACATTTTTGCTCCGGGTGGTGACTCTTAAGGGACTGATTCAGTGGCAATCACAGCCCAGGCAGTTCTTAGCAGCCAGTTCCATCAGACTTGTCATGGCAGTGGTGTGGATAAATGAGCTCTGCCATGAATCTGCCAGTCCTAAAAAAGGCTGATGTCCTGCTGTGCACTAAATCAACTTCTTACATTATTTTTTTAAGGAAAACTTCTACATAAAAATTAATAATTTGAGCATGTATGACAGTGCACATGAAAATATTAACTCTGGAAATCAAAAATAAAATTTCATTGCAATAACTCCTAGTCCTAAGCATATTTCTTTTAATTGCTCATTTCAGGGTTTTATTAGAAATTCACATTGTACAGGTAAGACATTGATGTTTGGTATTATTAGAAGCTTCCTATGGATTTTAAATATAATTTGTACCTGAAGAAGTGAAAATTATTTCAGCTAGCTAGTTGCAGGACTTGAATTAGTTTGACATTAATTAGACTAGTATTATTCATTAGTTACAGATTCCTAGACAGCAATTGACTTCACACTTTTTTCTTATGCCAAAGTCTTAAAAGACTTTTCATAAAAGACTCAGTAAATTACTTGGTGAAGAAAAAACAGACCTTTCTGACAGAGAATTAATAAGCACACAGCAAGCTGCTGACTGGATGAGAGGATTATCTGTAACCACCTAGCAAAAAATTGATTAAATTGGAACAGTTTTCCATCAGAAAATGCTGATTCAACATAAAGAAGAATATTCTGCATATATGTATCATCACAAATCTAATGAAAGAAAAAGAATAAATTTTTTGCTCAACTTTAACCAGATGACTTTTTAATTGTCACTTTATCAGTACTATTAATTGCAGTGATCAAAGTAAGATTTAATAAATGCTACTGGGAATATTTAGGAGTAATAACACTGATAATGTTGGGAAGGAGAAAGGAGGAAAAAGAGAAAAAACCCTGCACACCACTATTCCACTCTGTTTCCCCTTAGTGTTAAATGTTGTTTTGACATGTAAGTAGAAGTAGTCTATTTAGAACATTTTGATAGTAACATAATAGTGGTTAAGAAAGTGAAAATATTGTGGCAGTTTACTCATTTCAGAACAAAATGTCAGAAATACTGTTTTACAGAAAAAATTTACTGCAATTTTTTTGTTACTATTTAGATCGATTTTTTTTTTTTAAATTTATATGAAATAGAAATTTCAGGCATTATCAGATCAGGTAACCCCTCTTTTGTGGCATTTTAATGACACACAAGGCTTTAGGACACCATAATTCCCTTGGGGTTTTTAGGATTTGAGATAATGGGTCCTACTGCTTCAGATTACACCCATGTTGGCATTAGCATGACTAGGACACAAAACGTTCATCTTATACTTGATCCACCAATGTACAAAAGCCACAATGTGCCAACAACCAGCAGCAAAACATAATAAAACTACACTCAGAACAATACTTGTTTGTCAGCTTGTCCTCTCTGCAACCTCAAATATACTCAATAATTACTGTTACAGGGGGCCTCAGAGAAAGCTGTATAAATGATTAAATAAAAAATAAATTCTTTCACAACACAGGCTAGTTACCTAGTTCTTACAAGTTTTTTAATGGATTTCTTGAAGTTCAGTTTCTTTGAGATAATTTCCTCAAACTTCAGACAGACAGATATAAGCAGCTGAAAGCCAAAGTGCACAGATCTCCAAGGTTTGCAAATTGGACTGAAAGTGTTACAGAAACAGATTTCTCTTTTGTGTATTTTAAACTGCTGAGGAGGACTCAGTATTAAAGATGCAAACTGCAAACAAGCAAACAGCCTTACTTTTCCAAGTTAAAAAAAAAGTTAACATGGCTTGTTTGCTTGCTTGCATTAGGATTTGGGTAAGATAGACGGCAGATTTTTGGTTTATCAAATTGAGCTGACTCAGTCTTTTTGCTATTTGTTACTTCTGAGTTGCAGAGACATATTTCTTTCCCTCAGTACTTCTTTGACATGCCAGAATAGTAACATACTGAAAGAAATATCTAGGACAATAAAAATAAGCAGTTGCATTCCGTATTTTTCTATTGTTTGCTGTCATTGTTGCTTTAAATATATTTTGCCTCAAGTGGTCATATTGCTGATTAACATATTGACTTGGTAATTTAGGGTTTACTGTCAATAAGGTTTATTTTGCAGTAATGCATTAATTATGTTATGCCATCACTCCTTCATATGTCTTAAAGATATGTAAAACTGACAACAAGTGCTTGGGCAATCTCAATCTCTAGAAAAGCAGTTAAAAAAAACCAACAAACAAGCAAAAAAAAAAATCCTAGAAAGAGTCGCAATAAACTCTGTTAGGAAAATATTAACTTCTCTAGTACCCTCCTGAGCACAAGAAAGTACTTTTCCCCTCCACACCAACAGGCAGTTAACTGGCATGTTAACAAGATACATCAAGACCTAATAAGGCAGCGTCATTAACATGATTATCACCTTATTAATAATTCACAGATTGGTAGAAGTACAGTACTTACGGGATTTTAATGCATCATTTTAAACATGAAGAGAATATTATTATAATGCTCATTAAGGTGATGTCTGCTGAAGTAAAATTTGTAGCACATATATTTGTATTTTCTTAATACAGTTAAATAGCCTACATCCTCTAATGCAGAAAGAGTGCTTAATATAATGTCTTGCTATTATGCAGGAATTTGCGATTAGGTGTTCAGGGCATTTGGAATAAGATTCAGAAAAAGTCTTAAGTACCTCACTTAAGCAAAATATGGGTGTTTACAACTAAGGAAATTATTCACTCAAAAAAGCAAAAAACAACAATAATAAAAACAACTTTCTGCATTTCACATCACAGTGGGGCCTGATAAAATGTACCAACAATTTTAAAAGAGGGATTGAAGCTCAGGACCTCTGCTCTGAAGGATCACTTCAGCACAATCAGATTCTTGCAGGTTTATCACTGCCAAACCTTACACTGTTCTCGCAGGGCACTGCTTCAGCCAAGAGTGGGGAGAAAGCAGCCATTCAGCTAAGCCAGAACATGGTAAAGAATACAAAGTGTGGGCCAAAACCCCTTTTAACTTTTTGGGAAAAAAAACTGCCACATCATGTTTAATTTAAACAAATTTCAGTAAATTATAAATACATTTTTTATACTCATGTTACACATGGTGAATTGTATTATTACAGACTGAAATTTACTGCTTTATTTATAACTACCTAGCGATGCTTTGTTGCAAAAGCTATCAAAGTTTATATTAAAAATTTCATTGACTACATCAGGCTTTGGATTGGGCCCATACACTGTTATTTGAGAGATCAGTATGAGAAATTAGGAGTTTATCTCATTCGGAGATCATTCAGAATCTCGAAGAGATTCTTTTTATTATGAAACGGAAGACTTTTGCTACGCTTTGCAACAGTTAACTCTTAGTTGACTCATTCAGATTGATAACTGTTGTGGCCAATTGTGAGTAAATGTGAGCAATTATTGGCAAAAAAGTTTACAACCTATCTTACAAAATCACTGCAAAAGAGTTTTCAGACTGGGAACCATGTATTGGACCCAGCTGGCTTCGAGGTCTGATGGTGGGACTGATTATCATCTCCTCATGCCCTGTTTCCATCTTCAGATCAAATTCAATCCTATGTCTAAATGTGAAATATTTATGCCTTCTGCAAAGAAACAGTTTATTTGCGCAATGAGTCTATGTTGAAGTCATGCATGCTGGTTTATTCTGTCTCCTCTCTTGAAATATGATGTGGTCACTGCTGTCATGTAAAACTTGATGCTTCCCGGCACACAGGGATAAAGATAATCAGATAAAAGCTAGAAGATACAAAAATAACATGCATCAAACTTTAGTGCTGAACTTGAATTAACCAGAAAATAAGTATTTTGGACATCCAAAAGAAGTTATAGTTTGTTTGTCTTGGCTAGAAATATTAAGCCTGTGTTACTATCATCAATTCTAGATGATTAAATAAGATGTTTAAATCCGTAGTCCAGCTACCATAGGTTTTGGATATAGTCAGTGGAATAAAGATAATTAACTCAGGAGACTAATTTAGATTTCATGTGGGAAGACGCACTGGAAGAATTTCCACATTTATTATGAAGTGAGTCTACCATCCCATCATATATTTCATTTAGACTTCCAAGTTTCTTAAGTTTGGTCACCAGTAGTTAAATTTAAAGAATGAATGTATTAATTAATTAATTAATTAGCATTGTTAGACAAAGTAGCAAAAACATAGAGAGAAAGATGTTTTGTTTCATATTGATAAAAATTTTGTAGACTTGTCTCCAGTAAATCAGATATTGCTGTTATTTGTACTATTTCATTGGATACAGCTGTGATGTGGCAGAGTTTGTAAAAGTACAGGAAAAATGAAAATCAAAATTGCAAAAAAACCACAGAATATTAGATATTCGTGAAAATCCAGTGTGGCACACATAAAGGGCCACATAAGCCAGATTTTCACTGCAAGCCACCAGTTAAAGTAGTGATGACATCCAGGACAATTATTATTTCAACTTCAGTTTTGCAAGTTGAATACCACACTTTTATGTGATATGCTTCTGGATGAATTGAATCTATTTACGTATTTTTACTTCAAATATTTTGGGGCTTTTTTGGGGGGGAGGTTAAGTCAATAACACTCATTTTTATTCTGTGATATTTGAATGGGAAGTTACAATTCCAGATATGACATGGCTGTGGTTTTGGAATTTTACTCCCCAATCTAGAGCCCCCCCTACTCCGCTGAGAGAGACAAGAGGCAGAGCTTATGGGCTGAGATAAGAACTTTTTACTGGAAACAGCAATGAGGCAAGAAAATGAACAGCAGCAATAGTAATAACAAAAGTGTACCAAAAAAGGTGCAGAGCTTGACCTGACCACAGCCATACCACCCAAACTGGTCTCTCCCATCAGGCCCAGCACTACCCCACCTCTCCATTCACCACACTTCCTCTTTAAATGACACTCACTGAAAGGTGGCAATCGCTAAATAGGATATTAAAAATATCCAACTAGTAAAGAAACATATCAGACGTTTCACACATTTTAATCAAATGCTCTAAGTATTTAATATAAAAAGCAGCAATAATTTAACGGCTGTTCTCATGAAAAATATATTAACTTTTAATAGAAGTATCGCTGTTGCTTCATAAATTCACAGTTCACTTTGCCATACAGCTGCTGGCTATTCAGTATTTTAAAAAAGTATATTATCCTAGCAATAATTTCCTTCAAGGAGCACTAGAGGTAAAATAAATCAACTTCCCTAAACAAACTCTAGATCCCTAACATGCAGAAATAGGTCATAGTCATCTCAAATAAGTTTGTCCACTCTTGCCTTTAGGAACCAGATGCACATCAACAGCTCTGGAGACAGTAGCATAAAACTCAGAACATAAACTGGGAGGAATCAGCACGGAAACCTAATTAATATGCCATATTACAAATTGTACATCTGCACATTTGTGTTTTCCATTTGATTTCCAGGTAGAAAAGTGCAGCTCTCCAGGCAGGCCAAAATCATAGGGTTGCACTGAAAAACAAAATGAGCACTCTTAATGCTCCTTTATCCCATTTTAATATAGAATTGAACTCCTCATATACATGTACTCTCAGCTGCATTATTAATAGGGAACAGCCTCCAAGTCTCCTTTGTGTTTCATGAGTGTAGGACGACAAGAGAATTTCTGAATGTATAGAAGAAATAGTTCTAGCACAAACCAATGCACTTCTTACATCCAGGATGATTCCAATTGTTAATTTGAACAATCCTCTGTAATCATTACTAAAACGAGAGGTAAGCAGTTGGTTTCAGGACACTTTTAGATTTTGCCACAGCTGGTGGTGGACAAGTCCTTCATCCCTTTAATGGCAGTTTGCATTTTTGTTAGATGAAGCTTTAGCTTTCTTTCTTACAACTTGCAGGGACCTCAGGGTAGCTTTGCTGTTTTCCTTTCCTAGTCCCAAGTGGAGCTCACAAGTAGAAAAAATCCCCCTCTGGGGCTTCAGGCCCATTCTCCAGTGAAGTTTGTCATGGCCATTATGTTCCTTATGTCTTTCATGACTGGGTTACCTTGCCTCTGCCATCCTGTTTTGTATCTACAAAGCCCAGGTAGAATTCCACAACGTCCTTGCCGGCAAGCTTGCAGCTATAGTATATAGCTATCCCCAGGATGCACACTTAGGCCTTGCTCAGATGCTTGTCCAGTTGAATACCAAGTATCTCCAGGAATGAAGATTCCTTAACCTCTTTGGACAACCCATTCCAATATTTTCCTACTCCAGACATTAATTTTTTGGTAGTATTTTTTTCAGAATTTGGATTGCTGCAACTTGGGATTTTTGCCTCTTTTCCTACTGCTGGAAAGAGCCTGGCTCTATCTTCTCTGTATTCTATCATTAGATACTTGAATACAATAGAAATATCTACCTCCCTTTAGTTTTCCATACTAAAGGCTTTGCAAAACCATTTCTCTAGGCCTCTCTTCCTTCATTGTGTCCATTCAGTTTCTTAGTCCATCTTAGTTTCTTTCTGCTGGAGTAGCTCCAGTAGGTCAATGTCTTTCTTGTACTACAAAGTCCAAAGTTGCACTCAGTACCCTCCAGATATTTTTCAGTATTCTTTCCTCCAAGATTAGAGCTCATATTTTCAGAGTCTAAGCACATTATATGTGCTTCACATGCAGAGATAATGTGAAATGGGATTTTTAAGAAGGCAAATGCTCCATAAAAACCACCACTCGGTCAGTTTACTCTCCACAAGTGCACAATTCTAAAGGCAGGAAAGATCGGAAGTGAAAATAAATAATTAGATCATGATGGCAGCAATGATGATCATTAGAGAGAATAAAATAAGAATGGATGCTTAAGAAATGTGTGACTCAAGTCTGACTTTTATGCCCTTGCTGTCCCCCATAATAATATAAAATGTATTTCCTCCAATATATTTTGGCCACTTTTTATGAAGCAAGTTGAAAATAGAAAATCAAATGGATATTCAGGTATTTATAAAAATCAACGCCCACAAACCTACAAATGGAAAAAGTCATCAAAACACCCATTAAATAATTTATGTTTTCATAACACAAACATAATAGTTTTTAAAGCAATTTATTTTCTCCTTAAATTATATTTAAGATAAAGATCAACATCAAAAGTCACTTTTGTGAATCAGCTCCCTGAAAAATGATCGCTCATTTGCATGCTAATGCAACAAATGCTGTGCCTCAAATAAGTTTGTCCACTCTATTCTACATCCTACAGTGGCAGATTCAACATTGTGAAGCATCCATAAGCATTATGGAAAAGGATCGATAATGATAAAGCCTCTTATGATTGAAACGTTTGTGATGGAGACACATGTTCAAAGCATCTGAATCAAAACCTAGAACACATGAAGCTGACTGAGAAATACATAATAAGGTTTGGCACTGCAACATTCTTATCTAACTCTCAGATTTAGTAGCCAAATGAAATGGTTTTATTTTTCTACGAATTACATAACTGTATTTCCCACATTTACATTTCAGCAGAGAAAAATGTTTCTCTCCTTTAAGCTATGAATCCTTTTAAGACAGAGAAAGATGGAAACCTCCTTTCTCTGTCTGAGAAGAGCTGATATTGACAGGAGAGTAGGGCAGCAGCATAACAGAGCTTGTTCTTGGACCAATTTCCATAGCCCCTGGGAATGTACTGTAAAGAATTTCAGTAAACAATTATGCTTGCACAAACAGATTCAAGATGCTATAAATCACTTCACTTCTTGTTCTTAAACAAAACTATTTAACTTGCCCACTTCATGTTTTTGACAGGCTACGGCAGGAGGAGAGAGGAGAGACAGCTGTAT
The DNA here is from genome assembly GCA_013400915.1 of Pardalotus punctatus. Classification (NCBI taxonomy): domain Eukaryota; kingdom Metazoa; phylum Chordata; class Aves; order Passeriformes; family Pardalotidae; genus Pardalotus; species Pardalotus punctatus. The sequence goes on along the minus strand of VZTX01001453.1, from coordinate 22,004 downwards.
TGCAGCTTCACTGTCTTGAAAGCTTAAGAGTTTCTAATGTTTTTGTGCCAGGATTTCTGCATACTTTAGACCACAACTCAATACATTTTTTTTTTCCCCCGGAAGTTTTGTAGTAAACATGACTTAGGAATAGATTAAAAGATGGAAGAGCTGCAATTCAGTATGGGAGTGGATCTTGAGATACCCATGGCAGACTCTTACATATGTTGAGGTAGGGCAGTAAACTGAAGAGGACTAAAAGATTTACTAAGGCCAAGCCATATCAATGTATCTGAAGGGAGGGTGTCAAGGGCATGGATCCAGGCTCTTCTCAGTGGTGCCAAACAATAGGACAAGAGGCAACAAGCAGAAACTGATGCACTGGAAATTCCATCTGAGTATGAGAAAGAACTTCTCTACTGTGTAGATGACCAAGCAGATTTCCCAGAGAGGTTCTGAAGTCTCCCTCACTGGAGATACGCAAGAACCATTTGGATGCAATCCCCCCACATGCTCTAGGATGACCCTGCTTCAACAGGGAGGTTGGATCAGATGACCCACTGTGGTCCCTGCCAACCTGATCCATTCTGTGATAGGTATCAAAATCCCATTACCACTGGATTTATAAGTTTAATATCATCATTGATCCTCTACTACCCCAGACACTGAGAAGCACAAGTCACACTGAAAGTCAACAAAACATATACTCTTGTGCTGTGCCTTAGATTTTACTATGTTTTACTATAATTTTTCTATAACAGAATCACCCATGAGAAATCCTACTTCTCTAATGAACGAATGAACTCTAAGACTAATGAACTTTTAAATAATTCATAACCCTTGAACTGAACAAAATCAATTTTGTCTGTCAACATAATATGAGAATGGGGAGATATTAAACATGAATGTAACAAAATCTTGGTAGCATCTAAATACGAAATCGTAATCTGTCCTGTTTCCTAATTCCTCTCTGCTTACATTATAGAACTCTTTTTCACATCTCTCCATTTTTTCCATGTGTTCAGAAACATAATTACTTCATCTCTTATGCCACTACAGTGGCTTGAAACATCTAAATAATTTTCAGCTGTAGCATAGAGAAATTAATTCATTTGCCCAGAACTGGAAAAATAAGGAATATAACTGACACAAATGCAACAACTAAAAGAGGATGAAATAGAGCTGGGGATGTGCTTATAATACTGCTGAGGATACTGCTAGTCCTTAGACAATGGTATCTAACAGAGTGGAGATTTAGGACTGGCATTGTCTTAACACAGTTTGTGTCAAATACATTGCAATCTTTGTTAATTTGCCATAAATTTAGTTAGAAAGTACCTTTGTGTGTCAGTATTTACAATTCAATTTCAGGTGTCACAGGACTTTGCTGTCAGGCAAATGGAGGTAATAGTGAACAATAACATTAATAGGAAGCAAAGCAAGGTTTGTATAGAGAGAGAGGGTTTTTTATCATTTTATATGCCATATATTACTGGAAAAAAAGCAAACAAATATATAGAAACATACACTTTTTCTAAAATCTGAAAGAGATGCCAGAATTATCAGGATAATACTTATATTTTAAACCACTCATTAAAATTGTTTTTTAGGGTTTTACACCACAAGTTTCAGCATTTTAAATGGTTGCTTTCCAAAGAAAAATATTTTGTCTCCTTTCTGCTTTAGCAAGTGGAAGAAAAGCTGCTTGACATTAATAAAATAGGTTTTGGTGCAAAAATTATATTCTACAGTAATTTGATACTAAAAGGACAGTGGGAACCAGTCCACTTGACTTACTGCCTCATACACCTATTGTAAATCAAGTGCCTCCTTAATCTCCATGTATTCTTTTGCAGCATGCACATAAAAAGCCTTAAATAGTGTAAGAAGGTATTATGATTAAGTAATGCATGTATTTAATCCTTCATTCTTTATAAATGTAGGTAATTTCTTATTTACACAAGTATGGATGACTTTGCAGGTACTGCTTACTTGAGTAATGATTATTGCTTTGAGCACAATGTCTATACACTATCACTTGTTCCCTAATCATGGAATGCTATTATTCAGCTATAAATTATTATTATGACTTAAATCACATACATACTAGTTAGAGTGCAGTGCAGTTTTCTTTAAGATTGATATGGTAGATTTCCATAAAAAAAAAGGAATGCAATGCAAGGAATATTTTATTTTAAACCTTAGAAGTGTGAAAGTAGGTCAAGTTCTGTGCCAAAAAATATGTTGAAAACTGTTTTAATTATATGCTGGAATGCTGCAGAAGGTTGTATTTACTTCATAAGTCAGCATCAAAACTGTGTTAGGTACGTTAAATAGTGGGCACTCTGAAGCTGATCAAGGGATTGCTGTAACATTCAACACTTATTCACTATGTGTCCAGACTTCCTCCACTGCAAAACAGTTGGATGAGATTGTGAATATCTTTTAAATCAAATGTCATCTATCAACAGCAAAACTGTGAAGACTGTCTATGTTGATGCTATGCTATGTATAAGAAAAAAATAGTTAGAATTTAAAAAGAAAAAAAATCCCCGATCATCATCAAGTTGAATATCAAAATATGGTATGAATGTCAAGATGCTGAAGATAAAAAGGAAATATAACAGTATGAACAGAACCTCTGTCTTTCCATACAAAATTAGAATATCTTGGGCTACAAATAAAAAATTATGGGGTACCAAGGCACAGTTTAGGCTATTGAAAGATCAGGGGAGTGAAAGAAATTATTTGATTTTTGACAAATTGTTTATCTGAAGAGGCAATTTGTATAAGAAGGAGGTGGGGATGGGAAAACTAATGAAAAAATAAATTATCCAGATAAGATCAACTTCCGTATTTGATTATAGAGGAATTTTAAATGAAATTACTTTCAAAGTTTATCTGATAATGTGTTATTGAAAGACAGTGCTCTGATTTGATTTCTGGTTGATTTTTGCACGATTTTATGAACTTAATTTTATATGTTTTGGGGTTGTAATGATCAGGTATAATTTAGTAGAAATATGACAAAAACCAAAATTCCATGATGCTTAGCAATTAAGAGAAATGGGGAGTAAGAAGGAGGTTGGCTTACTATGCTACTATTTTAATTAAAATTTTCTGATCGAGAAAATAGCACAGTTGTACTCAATAGGCTTCTAATTTTCTATGGTTGTTTACTAAATGATCTGTTGAATGCAAAATAAGGGTTTGATTAATTTTCTGACTTATTTCTTGTACCAAAACTGATCTGAAGGATAATGTGCCTCTTTTTATTTGAAAGAGAAGCTTTCTTTCATATGTTTGTTATAAAAAATAAGTATTCAGATGAAAATTATCTACTATATACCTGGGGGAAAATGTTGTTTGTTGTATAAATGACTATGAAGTGACTCCCAAAGAGAACTTTTAACAGATTTTTTAAAAAAAACCCAAAAATACATCTGAAACTATGACTATGACACGCTGGTACTCAAAGATGGCTCGAAGATTTAATAGCCCACACATGGAGTAAAAAAAATAAGTAGCCAAGATACAAAATATAGGTATTTATTTGGTTACACCTTCATTTGTTCATGCAGCAGGAATGCAGATGGTCATGGCATAAATCACCAGCCCTCTCAGTTCAGTCTCAGTCTGGGGTTGAAACATCCCTATGAATGCTAAAAAGATGGGAATAGGTGATTTTATTAATTGCACATCAAAATAAGTCCATACCTGAGCAGGCATTTTTAAGTTAGGCAATCAAATCTACTTTTATTTCTGGTTTATTTAAATATGGTTTATTAGAACATCCTCAGGAAAGACCACATGCAATTGTTTCTAGATAAAAGGAGGTGGCTGAGGTTAGCTGACCTGCTTTCCCAAATCCCTGGTTCCCTTACAGTTAACAATCCCCCGCTTGGTATCAGTCAGTGCATGCATATCCAGTCCCTGATGAAATTAGTCCATCTTAAGGGTTCTGATCCGCTCTAGTATCAGCTCTGACCTTTATGAAAGGAGAAAAAAATTCCTCCTGTGTGTTCACAACTTCCTTCTCCATCAGTGTTGGCTGGCCAACTCCCTGCGAAATCTCTCAGTGAAACATTTTATCCATCTTATAATCACCTCTGGAAAAGGTCCTAGGTCTGCCCTAAAGCTCTTAACAATCAGCTTAAAAATTCCCAACTCTTTGCAACAAGGTCTTTAGGGCATCAACCCTTGCACTTGCACAGAACCAATCTTTGCACTTCTAATAAAAGTCAGCTGCCCCACCACAGGTACGATCCAAGCAGGAACCTCAACAGGAAATGGGCAGCCTGTTCTGATGGGAATTACGAATATTACGCCTGATGATTCAAACTGCAGCTCTCATGAACTGTTCCCTTGCTCCCAGAAACTGAATTAACAATAAAATTAGTAAAGTCACCCAGTGGACTTGGTTCTGCAGTTGAGAAGTGGAAGGTTCATGTCTATTTCTATGTGCAGATGTAAGTCAGCAATTAGGTATATCTCTTAAGTCTTTACTTGATTTTATGGGCAGTCACATAATTCAGCAACTATCTGAGTTATTCACACTGTGAACCTGGTTCCCTATGAATCATTGCACTCCCTTCAAAGTAAAATTTCAACCTAATGAAGTTTACCCTATTTTTAACTGACTTCTAGATTCCTTTTTCACTGTCCAGTGGACATTTCTAGTGGACATTTCAAATGCACTTAAATTTCATTACTCTATATGCACCAACCCAGAACTGCGTCCCCAACATTGCACAGCACTGAAGCTGCAGGTCAGTAAACTGCCATGTTTTGCTGATAGATCTACTTGCCAAGATAGTCTCCAACATTTTGTGTTTTAAAACTTACCAAAATTTTGGAAACATAAGGGATTTTCAGAAATTAAACCTAACAAAGATGTTCAGAGCAAGTTACTCGTTTAATGTATGAAAAAAATTTAGCACTAAGTACAGTAATATTTGACATATGGATGTGCAATCTATTTCTCATGTAGCAGCATGTCTGATGGTGTTAGGATCAGATTATAAGAATTATTAGAGATGCCTCTGCCTGAATTAAGGTGCAAACAAGACCATATGCCAAAGTCAACAGTATGGATTCTTATTTAGCAGTAGTAGAGAGAGAGAGAGAGGACAAGGGAGAGGGGGGAAAGAGATTAATTGTATCCACAAGGGGTGGGGGGAAAGAATCCACAGAATGCAAAATCTATTTGGTTTATAGTCACTCAGATTCAGGTGGGAATGACCAGACACCTCCCCTTGGGCAGGGAGTTTCACCCTGGATGATGTAATGTTGTGGATCTTGGGACATTTTATGAGTCTTTGACACCTTCTAAGATGCTGCAGCTGTCTCTCAGTGTAGTTGAATCAATCATGACCCATCAGCCAAAATGAATACATCCATCCTACATCTCAATGCCCACATTTGAAAGGGAGTATTCACAGCTTAGTGATTATGTAAGGAAGTGCACTGGCATGACTTACACCAGCTCACAGGATTTGCCTCTTATCAGCTCCTTCCCTTATCTGGAAACCAGACTTTCAGTGTGACCAAAATGGGGCTAAACCATCCCTTGAACCAGTTACAAGTTTCAACACTTTCAAGAAAGCTTGTCCTCTGAAGATTCTGTGGAGTGTTACATTAATTCAAATTATGAGGATATTGACAGGCAATCCATTGCAAAACATGAGTAGTTCAGACTTACAGATCAGTGACTGAAATGTCTTTAACCGAACACATATGAATAACTATTAAAAATAATGTTAGATGCATATTACTCTGCTGATTTTATGGACTGGAAGTGCAGATGCTTTAATGAAGAGTAGAAGGTAATTAATTTATAGTTTGTCTGGAGAAGGGTATTGACTAGGATTTCAAATTATCGGAAATACATGTGGTAGCTCACTCTCAAAGACTCAGAGACATCCTGATGCAAGATTAGCATACTCTAAACTATCCATTCTTTACAGATTGAATTTTTAATCCATCAATTTAATTGGAAACTATTCTATTTTTTTAAGCTCCAAAATTTTGTAAAATTATCTGTCACCCAAAGAGTCACACTTAGCAGTCAAAAAAATCCCCAAAAAATAACTGGCAGTTCTACCTTCTATGTGCCATTCAAATCACATACATTCCATGGCTTAAATTGCTGCCATTTTTAATGAACAGATTTTGTGTATTCTAAAATTCAATGCCCGGTACCAATTAGATAAATTAGTATCTGTATCTCTGATTTGAACATAATGTAACCTTTGGAACTCTAAATCCTTAAGAATTAATTTTTGAAGGGCTCATCCTACCCAGAAATAAACTTGATAACTAAAAAAAAAAGTAATGATTGTTTAGGAGGATTACTCATAAGTCAATAAACTCTTAAATAACCTTGAGTAAGGTTGCTGGTGTTTATTATTGTGCCCTTAGAAGTCAATGTATGTTACTTTCATGTTATCTTTTTTCCCATCCTCACTAAGTATATGAGAATAAAGTCGCTTATTATTTCAACCGTAAAATTATTCAAGTCACAGAAATTACACTAGCTGAGAAGTTGTTATTCCCAGAAAATCAGGCTTTAGGTGTGAAGTCCACTTAGCAGCCTGGTAGATTATGTGTATTAAATTCAATTTAAACAAATCCAAAACAATACAAAGCTTGTATTTGAAGAGCAAATCTGCAGCTGAATCAGGTTCCTTCTTGGAAAGCATTTATGGTACCTTTCAGCCAGTCAGATTTCATAAATGCTGTTTGAAAATCTAAGGAATATTTTACTGTATAGAATATGTCTGGATTATTTTAATATGGTTTATGAAAATAGTACTGTTGCTAAAAAGAAATTAGAGATCCATCACTGACAAATTTTGCTGCCATCATTGTGTTGTAAACACTGTTTTATGGACTCCACTCTTCTTATTATTAAATGCATATTTAATGAGCAATTAGATTTACATTTGAGACTAATTCTTACAAATGGTTCAAATATAGAATATATCTACCAAAAAAGTAGTCAAAACATGCAATGTGTAACAAAAACTGCAAGGAACTAAACCAACTACAGGTTAGCTGTTTTCTCCCACAGCTCTTGCACAATTTTCAAGGTGCTGAAAATTTTACAGAAGGAAGTTCTAATTCTTGCCCTTATGGCCTTCAGATCCCTTCTATCACAAAACATCCCTCAAGATGTATTCACACCTTTCAACTCTTCATGGGTCCACCTCAAATATTAGTATGGATTTTCCTGCCAGAATATACAGAAAGCTGTCTGGTTTTTTTCCTCTCTTGCTCCTCTGCCAAAATCAAAGGATAAGAATCTCCTGGAATATCACAGAAGTATTTTCATTTGAATTAGTTGAAATGTCTGCCTGGGGCAGAAGGAAGATGGAAGGCAAGAAAATAAAAACTTTTTAGGCACTAAACACCAGTGCTGAAAAATAACTACAGTCTTCATTAAAACTGACACCAGAACAATTTTCCTCTGATGTATATAAAGTTTGTGTGTTATTAGAAGCATTTACATCTTTATATTCTGAATTACTATGAGATCCTTCATAGCTTTGTTCATTTCTTTGTGTAATTAGAGTTATTAAAGCAAAGCATGGAATACACTGATTTATAAGTACACATAACAGGCTATACTTCCAAATAATATTTTTCTTCTTGAGAAGCAGAGTAGTGTCTTAAATGTACGTATAATGATACAATGCCAATCATGCCACTAAAATTACACCAAAAATTCTCTGAGAAATTCTCAGCACTGCACTTATCTTTGTGGCTCTGTGTACACAAGACACATGCCAATAAATTCTTTTCACTCCTACAAGCAGACTTGAAATATTTGTTGTGGTTTCTCAAAATTATGGTATAATTTTATTTATCTTTCAGTTGAAAAGTCAGTCACCTTTTTTGTTCATTTTTACATTTATCTCCTTTTATTTAGTTACGTGTGCACTTTTCATGTAGCTGCTTACTTGCAAACATGCCATGTTAGGTTTTGGGAATGCATTCCTACATCAACACGAATCACAGTATACGATACAGAGAATCCTGAGCAATCCAAAGGGACACTGCACGTGCACTCTCATCAGTAAAAAAAAAAAAAAAAAAAAAGGCCAAAGAGATCCTAATAGAGAGTTTGAGGATTATGTGCAGAGACATTACAGATCTAGAAAGACTGACCTCGCTCCACTGATTTTGAATCTGAGTCATGTCTGAAATTTCAGTACTTATTTCCATCTCAAGATCTTTCTAATTTAGTTTCATCTTCTTTTTCTTAGACTTGGTCAGAAGAATTAAAGGGAACTTTTACGCCAAAACTTTGAGGACAGCATTCTCACTCATTATACTGTTTCTTGATATGTGTCTGGTTTTGTGATATGCCTGTAAACTGAGTGTCCCTATTTCAGAACGTCAAAACATATTTCCCTGGTCTCCACGGTCTTCAACTATATTCTTCAGCTGTATAAATAAGAAAAATGCTTCCAAGTGAATTATTCAGGTAATATGTTGCATTCAGAAGTCTGTCTTCACCTAGTGTTGGGTTCTATCTTGGATCACTAGACAGGGTTAGTTTCAATGGGATACACAGGATAGTGAATCCTTTACTCTATTTCCAAATGAATATCCAAGATCTACTTTTCTCGAGAATCTGGAAGAAAAAGCTCCCTCTCTAGGCAATTTCAAGCACAATGATTCCAGTCTTTCATTTGACTTTCATAATATTCTTCCACACAAACAAAACACTGACTTTTCTAAGAGGAAAACATGGTTGGGAAAAGGGAAACAAAGGCCTTTGCTATCTACTGCTTATGTTCCAGAGGAAAATAGTTAGAAGTAGCAAATTAATTTTCTTTCTGCAAGATAATTTCTCCTGCCAGCTCAATGAAACCTATATAAGTGGTCAACATTAATATGTAAAATCAGTGCATTATGCCTTTACTTCAGAAAGATTCCTTGGTATTATAGTATATTTTGCTTTGTGAGATGATCATCACTGCCTTGCACTTTTAAGAAAGGAAGCTTTTTTGCCCTTTAAAAAAATCCCTCAAGATATACACACATGGCATCACAATGTGATAAAAACTACATAATTTGAGCTACCTCATTTCAAATTTAATATAAAACCAAAAGAAACTGCCTTTCTCAGTGAGGAGAAAAATAAAATCAACTCCTATGTCTGAACACTATTCACAATGGACATAATGGATCTGCTGATATTTCATGGAAGGTAAACCTTCTTCAGCAACCAAAGAGGAGTGATTTTGAGATTCAGAATATAAATATTCTCTATGACAGCAAGAATTCTGAATTAAATATTCTCTATAAATATAGAGAAAGATGTCAGTGAAGACTGGGAGGGGCATTTTTATGAGATTTGCCTTAATGATATGACAAGTTATTAAATTAAGAGTTTAGAGAATCTCTAAAATCCAAACAAATTTTCCGTTCTGTTTTGAAGCAACAGTAGGGACCAGATCAGAACTGGACAAAAAAGATTATATTACTTCCTTATGCCTGAAACCAGCAACCATCGTCCTCTAGCCTCTCTAAGGCCATATATCTGCTGCTGTATAGCCTTCCTAGAGGGCAGATTTAGATTTGATTTAAGGAACCGCACTTTAGCAAGGCAAGATAACCTCCAGCAGTCCCATACAAACTCAACCATTCTGTGACTCTGTAAATCAGAATTTAACAAATACATTAAAATTATAAACAAAAAGCTATAAGGTTTGTCTATGCACAGAAAACACAAGAATTTTTATTAAAAAAACAAAACAGGTTTGGGTGTTGGGTTTTGTGTTTTGGAGGTTTTTTTAAGAGGGGGGAAAGGAGCTGAGGAGCAAAAGGAGCCATACAGGAAGACTGCTACATATAACTGTTGAAGTTGCCAATCATGTAGAAAAGACAAAAACATACAGTGTTAGGAAAACAAACAAGACTGCATAGTCAGATTCCAAAGCGGCAACAAAACAATTTACATTCTAATAAAAGCTGAGGGAGATGTAAAACAGAGGTTAACAAGGCTAGACAGTTTCAAGCAGCAGGGCAAGGTGTAACTGAGAAGGTTTCTGATTGCTGATTATTGCTGATTTCCAATAACCCTTGAAACACCAAGGAAATTCCAAAAGACTGAAAAAAACTGTGAAATGCAAATACTGAAAAAGATGAACTGCACATTTACAAGCCACTCCAACTAACATTGCTAATAGGAAAATTATAGAACCTGATTAATAAAAATTTAAAAGCAGCAAATGCAATTACTGAAAATCAACATATTTTTAAAAAAATAGAACTTGTCAAAGTATCTTGATCTTCTGAAGGCTTTCTTTTTTCTGCGAATACAAAATTGGATCACAAGAAATTTGCAGATGTATGCATTTATGTCTATTTCAGCATGTAATGTAATAATATGCATTTTGAATTCTGAAGGCACCTGACTGGCAGCCTACACTATTTTAACCAAGATTCAAAATTATTATAAATGTGACACTCCAAATATCTCAAAATGTAATCATAACAAAGGAAATGAGTGGTTTCTAGTGAGAAGTCTGATTTTCAGCCCTTCATTGTTTAATGTCTTTATTGTTTCAACTGAAGATAAAAGCATAGTTCTGTGAAGCTGAAGATGACTAGAAGTTTACATGTCACAAGCTTGGGACATCTAAGTCAGCTGGTAAAAGGGAACATTAGGCATTTCAATGTGACAACATGGAGTCATGACCTTAGGGTAAAGAACAAAGCTCCAGACTGAGACATGCAACGCCAGGAGGAAATGTGTCAAAACCCTGACAGGTATGTGACTCAGAAAAGGAAGACAAACTTTTACCCCTCTGATGAGACAGGGCATCTGATGATAACTGACATGAAGAAGTCCGATATACTCAGCAACAGGTTTTTCCTAAAATTTTCTCTACTAGCTGCATTTCCCACATATCTCAAAGCCCCTTAATATCAAGGCAGTGACTGGCAATGAAGTCCCACCCACTGTAGGAGCAGACCAGATTAAAGACCATCCAAGGAACCTGAACATAGACAAGTCCATGGAATCTGACAAGATGCATCCCAGGGTCTTGAGGGAACTGGCAGGTATAAGCTGCTCTCTATCACTTCTGAAAAGTCATGAGAGTCAAGCAAAATCCCTAGTGTCTGGAAAAAGGGAAACATTGAACTCATTTCTAAAATGTGTAAAAATGCATACCATAAGAACTGCCAACCAGTCAGCCTCACTTCTGGACCTAGGAAGTTCACAAAATAGTTTCTCCTAGAAGCTATGTCAAAGAATATATATGACAAGGAGGTATATTAGAGAAAGCAAACATGGCTTCATGAAGGGCAAATCATACCTGACAAATCTTCTGCAAAAGAGTGACTGTACTGGAGGACGAGGGAAGAACTACTGATGTAACCTACCTGGACAACACCCTTGTCTCTAAATTGGAGAAATACGGGTTTGATGCATGAATTATTAGATGGATAAGGACTGACTGGACAGCCATGCCCAAATAGTCAATGGCTCAAAGTCCAAATGGAGATCCAGATGGAGATGAGTGTTATCTCTCAGAGGTATTGGGACAAGTGCAGTTAAATATCTTTATTAATGACCTAAACAGTGGGGCTGAGGGTATCCTTAGCAAGTCTGGAATGAAACCAAGTTGACTGGTGCTGTTGATAATGACTGAGGGAAGGGACACCATCCAGAGAGATGTGGACAGGCTTGAAGAGTGGTCCTATGTGAACCTCATGAAGTTCAACAAATCCGAGTGTAAGGTTCCTGCACCTGGGCTGGGGAAATCCCCAGTAGCAATACAGACTAGGGGATGAATGGATTGAGAGCACAGAAGGGCTTGGGGATACTGGCAGATGAAAACTTATGTAAGAGCCAGCAATGTGCACTTGCAGCCCAGGAAGCCAGCAGAACCTGGGATGCATAAAAAGCAGCATGGCCAGCAGGTCATGGGACGTCACTCTGGCCCTCCACTCTGATCTCTTTAAACCCCATATGGAGTACTGAGTACGGCCCCCAGCAGAAGAAAGACATTGACATGTTGGAGTGGCTTGACATGAGAGCTTCTCCCTTTCATGAAGAAAAGCTGAGGGTTGGGTTGTTTTATCTTGGAAAAAGAAGGCTCCAGGCAGACCTTATAGAAGCCTTTCCATACTTAAAGGGGGCCTACAAGAAAGATAAAGAATTACTTTTTACCAAGGCATGTACTGATAGTATGAGAGGAACATTTTTGAACTAAGGAAGGTAGACTTAGATTACACAAAAGGAAGGAATTCTGGAATAGACTGCCCAGAAAAGCTGCACGTGTCCCATCCCTGGAAGTATTAAGGGTCAGGTTGGGACAGGGCATTGAGGAATCTGGTCTGGTGAAAGGTGTCCCTGCCTGTGGTGGTGGGGTTGGACTAGAAGATTTTTAAAGGTCCCTTCCAACCCAAACCATTCCCTGGTTCATTGATTCTATGATGTGTAAAGCAGAAAAAAGTAGTAATACAATCTAGCATATCACTGTAGCTGGGTTGGATCCTTTCTGGCCTTATAAGATATGAATATGTAGATTTGGGACCATAATTCACTCACAGAACTCCTTTGACACAATTTTTTTCCATATGTATAAACATATGCACTGTATTGACCTAAAGTCTAAAATTGCATTTTATGCATAATTATAAACAGAGTTAATAAAAACATTCCCTATAATGATATTCTAATAATTGTGTTTTGAAAAAATGAATCCTAACTTCATTCATAATATCTGATTATCTAATTTAGCAGGCCAGTATTATGGCACGGCAATTAAGCAGTGAAGGAATTTCAATTGAGTTATTACCTGTGTACCTAGCTTTCAAAAATGGATGAATTAATCAGGAATCAATGAAGACAATCTCCTTTAGTTTCAGGCTCAGCAAGTTACTCAATACAGTGATGAATCAATGAGAATCCAAGTCAGTGGAGTCAGTTTATTGCTGGAGTAAAGGGTAGGGAGAGGACAGAGAGTAGGGAGCAAGATGATTAATAAAATCATAAAGGAGGCATGTGAGAAATGGCAAATAAATGAAGAGCAGAAGCAAATGGGTGTGTGATCTGGTGGTGTATATTTTTTGGAAGAAGTTTGGAACAGTAATGGATACCTTCTCTTATCTAGAGGGAATTCTGCTATTATTTCTAACGGCTTGGCTGTACCAGGAAAGAAGCAGGTAGGACATTCATCATATAACTGACAGTATGCCCACTAGCATAATTTTTTGGATGTAAAACCAAAGGAAAGAATATTAGAGAGTACAGCTTGCTGAAGCTTGGGAGCATGCAGCCAGCAGAGCCTGCCCTGTACAGGATATGCTTTTGACTCTGTTTTTCACAGAAGTTCCCTCTTTTCCTAGTGCAGCGCTCATGCTGTGGATGAGGCAAACTACTCACTCTGACTCCATTCCTCAGCAGAAAAAAGAATAGGTTAGTGTTATTGTGTGGGAGACAACCTCAACCTCTATTCAGCACATTCCTCTCGCTTTTTGTCCCATAGCCCAGAATGATGGTAGGATGCCACTAGTTTTAATTTTTAGTTTTAAATTAATTCATTTTCCTTTTTTTTTTTTTCTGATATATATTAATTTTTATCTATATTCAAGGAAAAAAAATATGTACAAGCCCTTTCTATGTTTCACTGACAATCTCTGCAGAGTCGAAAGATCTTAGGAAGGCATGTGTGTTTGAAACCTGAGTCAACAGGGTGTAAATTTAAGTTTATTTTCCTGTGTGTTGGTTTGTTTGCTATTCTAGGCTTTGGTTTTTAGGTGGCTTTTTTTTTTTTTTTTTGCTTTTCTCCAACCACAGTATTCCTACTATTCCCATAAACTGAGTAAAAGCACATCCCAATTTAATTACATTTCAAACTGTGTTTAAAGAACTTTACACCAATAACACTTAAAGCCAGTAGGTAAAACATGAAAACCTAAAATATAATGGGGTTGCCTTGCCTGCTGTGTTGGATCCCATTGCATTAGGCCCATATACTTTTAAGCTTACATTTGTTATGGCAGAAATTATTCCTTTTCTTCTCTGGCAAACCTGCCATCACAGACTTTCTGCTACCCTTGATGGAAATGGACCCTTGCAGTCTCCTCAGCTCATCTGCTGATCCTTCTCTATTACCTCCCTCTAAATTTCAGGTTTTCATTGGTTGCAATAAATACCAGTTTAAGTATACAAGATGGTTGAGTAATCCATAAGAGACATACTTATCAATATTTAGATGATTAAAAAAAACCAGACAGTGGAACCCCTCTAGATTTGATGCAAAAAAAAGTTTATAGTCAGATAATTCCTACATTGTAGAAACAGAAAGTAGAAACATAGCATGTGTATAGCTGATTTCCCTGGGCAAATTTTACAAAATACTATATGGTATAGCAGTTTTATAAAACCAAACAGAATGCTTATGCTATATTTAGACAGTCATCAAATATCTACAAGAAAATATTACTTTCCCTTTAAGCTGGGACTTAAATATTCCAGAGACAAATAATAAATGTCCATTCTAAAATATCACATTTGTTTGTGGGATGGAGAATCCTTTGGCTAGGACAGTTCAAATGCTTTCTGGCTTCTATAAAGTATTTTTAGCTGTTTATTATATTTACACATTGAAAGCTGTAACCCAACTTGAGTTTTTATAGATCCAAATGCAAAACTGGCAACAAAGTTCCTAGTTATGCTGAGTCAATTTTAGTCATTGATTTATTTAAAACACACTTTTGCAGTGAACACACAGCTGAAGATAAAATATTTGATAAATATTTTAAATGGTGATAAATATTAACATCAAATTATGAACTGTAAGTGTAAATACAGTTGTCAGTCCTTCAGTGGACTTAGCATGACCACTTGCTTAAGTTAAATGTCTGAAAGAACCATATCTCTGCCAGGAGACTGTAAAGCCAAAAAATCTCTAGACTTTTTTAGGCAGAGGAAAGAGGTAAATGTGTATGTCAATATCCTTTTCTGCTCTGAATTATCTGCTGTTCAACCTTAAAGACCCAGTCAGAAAAGGCTGGCTACTACTACAGTGAATGAATACTGAGACAATTTCTGAGATAGGAAAGGTCTCAGCTTTGTAAAGCTGCTCTTAAAATTGCAGAGCTATCAAAACCAAGTGCCCAAGTTCTTTGTAAATGTTAAGCACAGGACTTGAGATTTTTTTTATATATCTATGATGTCTTCAAAGTTGGAACTGCAAGCGGCTCAAAATAATTGATTACTGATTACAGCAATTTTCTACATCACCAAATTTAGAGATTTAACATGTTCTGCAATTAGATGGTGGTCTCAGATTATCTACCTATGCAATGCCAATGAAGTAGCTGAATAAATGAAGTGCAATGCAGATAAAATCAATGTTAGTTCAAAGGCTGAAGCCTGAAGAACCTTTTAATCATTTCTAGTATCTCATACCAATGGACTGAATCATGAACTTCTCACTGACAAAAAGCATAACCACACTGTTCCTAAAATCTGTGGCACAACTTCCATTTCCTTCAGTGGGAGAAGGCTCAAGGTAATGGACTGCTCTCTTTATCCCACAGGTCTTCCTGATTTTTAAAAGAAGGATGCCATCTCTATGTGGATTTTGGAAATAATGCTATAATTTTAAATTAATTCTTTAAAATTTTAAAGATTAACAAACTTGCAAAGTCACTCATCAATCTGATGAAGAAGACTCATGTTGCTCCTCTAACATTTCCTAATTGAAGTGACTGAAACACATTTGCAAGTGCATGTGCTTTTGTAAGACAAGCATGACAGCTATTCAGGACATAGACACAGGTGGGGGAACACCTCAAAATTTAACTAGTTATTTTATGTTTGACCTATGAGTCAGATCACTCAGAAGGAGATCAGCTTCTGCAAATGTAGAAAATGCAGAAACTGTCCCATAGTTTGTGCATAGTTTGTTCTTATCCCAAACATTAAAAGTATTACAGTCTTAAAAACACTTAAATATTGTGTCAAATACTAAACAGTAAACATAAAATCTGACAATTTTAAGGACTTAGAGATCCAAGTTAAAATTCCTAAAGAACTTCTATAGGAAAACCTACTATCTGTCACAGATCCACTGTAATGTGAATTATTCAAGAAGAGGTACAGTCTGATGTCTAATAGATTATATATAAATAATATCTATCACAATTGCAACAGCTGAAATAGTCTCTCATGCATTAAAAGTGCCTGAATTAAAAAAAAAAAAAGGCTATAAAAAAAAATTCTCATCTCCTTGCAAAAGAAACAGCCAATGTTCAGAAACAAGTTTTCAATTCATAGTTTTCACCTTGAAATTTTCTTTCAGACTGAACCACTTACTGAAGCACTTTTTATGTCCCACTTCATATTATTGCACTAGAATTAAAAAAAGAAAATAAACTAAACACACAAGCAAAGCAAAACCAGCCCAAGCATAAGCCAGTTTTTAAAACAGTAATTCAATGACATTTACAATTGATTCAATGCCCACTGACACCAAACTTTGAATCAGACTTGCTGTATTATAGATGAATGATCTGCAATCAGGTTTTGCGCAGTGTTGGATACACGAAAGTTAAAGACTCGTTGAAACTTTGGATCTTCAGCACTGACACAGGCTCCAGCTGTTGTCCTCAATTTTGAAATCACAGACTATTTGATACTATTTCATTCATTCACATACAAGTTAACATATCGCTGTAGAAAAAGACTATTTATTTAAATAGCCATGATAAGTAACTCAATGCAATGTTTTAAATAATAGCAGTAACTCAGTAACTCAGTGCAATGTTGTTAAAACTGTCACTTGTTCATTGAACGTGAATTTTATCATATAGTGATGAATAGCACATTAAATAATAACACGACTATAAAATTATGGTTCTAAAATTTTGATATAATTTATAGCTAAAGTGTTCTAAAAGAACAAAAGAAAAAGTATATGTTTAATGTTATGAAATTTCATGGTCTTAAAAAAAACTTGGGCACTCAATTTAAAAGTTTTGTATATTTTTAAATGCTTTAACCCCAAAGGTAAGAAAAATGATTAAATGTTAAACGTACATGAAAATGGTTTGGTATATTTGAAACAAAATTCTGTGGGACCTCTGAGTTAACCTCAAGATAACAGGACCTAAACTAAGAAACGTTAATCAGTTATAACATTTAAAAATAAAAAAAAATTGATCAGATTTCCAAAAATATCATTATGTCTGAGACATTATCTAGAAGACAACTATTCCCCAAGTGTGAATCTAATAGAATACATGACACGCCATGCCCCAAACATTCAAGCACCATGATCTGGAAGGTAAGTCCACATAGTCCAGAACTCTTAAAATTGACTTTCTTGTGCAATGCCTTCCTTTTCCAAAAGGAACATTGCCCTTTTTCAATACTTTTCCCAGGAAAATCTGGGTGCCATGCAGTCAAAGCAAAAAGATGCATGTTTTCTCTTTTACATATCTTAATGATTTACTATACATGCCCCCCATTTGATTTCTGCACCAAGTCTTGTAAAATGGGCTCAAACTTCAACTTCAGTAGTGGTATGGGACCTACTACAAAAGCATGACAAGTACGAGAATTAGAAGTTTTAATAGGTCTGTACTGACAGGTGTGCATAGCATAAAAACAGACAGAATAAAAAAAAAAAAAAAACAAAAACCCTTGCTGTAAAAGACAATTATTTTTAAAGTGAATTATTTTCACAGAGAAGCAGATGATCCTGTAATGAATACCTTTAACATTCTTATTAAGTAACAAGATTGCTGCTTTGTGTGTTTTTTTTTAAATAGGAATATAAATGCAAGTTACTCTACCCATATTCATATTCTTATCCTTATCATTCCATCTTAGCCATGTAAAAGGCTATAAAGCACTAAATTTGTATTTTCCATGTTACTTTTTATCTTGTGATGACCTCTCCTGGTTGAGCTGTTCATTAGCCTAGATTCTGGAAAAGTGTTTTCATCCTTTTTTGCTTATTACAAAAAAAAAATTGCAGGAATATGAAGAATTTATTACCAAGGTATGAAAACATGACCATGAATAGGACTGACAGTAAGATCCGAGCATTAGCATGTGTGTGATATTGTATCACAGTGAATGTTTATTATACTACAGGATGGGCTTTCAACACCCACTTCATCTTGAGATAAAACTGAATGAGATTAAAAGCTTTCAACACAATCACTTCTGAATCAGTATTACTGAGAAATTCCATTTTAATGGCAGAGATAGATTTACTGGCTTTGCAAAGTAAACAAACATTTCAGATGCAGTATATTCACATAAGCAATGTCCAATTCTATTCTCTCTGAAAACTACATTTCTTTCTATGCTAGCACAAGCAGACTATAAGAAAATACTGAATAGCAAGCTCATATACAGGGATTTGTAATTCACTGTACACCATAGGTCTTGCATACATCCTAAAAATACTGTGAAGAATAAATTTGCGGTTGTTAATTACTTCAAAGACAAAACATAGAATAACAATGGAGGAGAAAATTAAATAGTGGTTGGAAATAAGTTTTACATAAAAGTTGCATTTCACACAGGTTTTAATTCTTTCAGAAGTACTCCCAATATGATGTTCAAAATCAGAGGGAAGAAAAAAAAGAAAAAAAAAAGAAAAAAAGTGATAAAAAACTAAGTACATCATCTTGTCAACAGAACAAAATTTTACAATCCTATTCACAATCAGTTGCATACAAAGTTACAAACAACCCCAGAAAATAGAGCACAGTGACAAAATACAGCACAGTGACCAGTTTGTATAGCAAAGAATGAAACAGAATAACCAGTGAAGTGGTGCACCAAAACACTGTGACACAGCACTTGAGTTCCCACTGTGGTACCACTTCCCAAGCACCCATAAGCCTTTACAAGAATTTTCAGCATATACTGCAATGTGAGCAATCCTTTTGTAAATTTAAGGCTGACGTGTACTTCTAGCTCTATTTGTGTTTCCAGTAAACAATCTAGTTCCATTTCACTTTCAGAAGTGAGTCAGAAATAAAATGCTTCTCACTACATATGGAGTATAATGTATAAGCTCTTGGAAGGTGAATTAATATAAAGAAATCTTTGAATAGTTAATTATCAAGATCAGAATGCGTTGAGTAAATTATAATTAAATTATATATATCCTTTATTCCTGGAATTTCTGTTAATAGTGATGTTACTACAACCATTAACTTCTCAACAAACTTCTTTCAAAA
Source organism: Pardalotus punctatus (assembly GCA_013400915.1). Classification (NCBI taxonomy): domain Eukaryota; kingdom Metazoa; phylum Chordata; class Aves; order Passeriformes; family Pardalotidae; genus Pardalotus; species Pardalotus punctatus. The sequence goes on along the minus strand of VZTX01001453.1, from coordinate 2,792 downwards.
GTTAAAGATTTGTTTGTTGGGAAATCAGATAACCCACTGTAGGTCATTTTCAAGTTAAACTACAGCCATTAGCTGCTGAGTGACAAAAATAAACAGAAAAGCTCCAAAACCCTGTTAGAGAAAAGCAGAGACTTTGTTTTCCAAGAACAGATTTCTGACAATCTAAATGATGAATCCTCACCCCCAAACACTCCTGTTATGCAGAGCCTGATAGATGACCATGAAGAAATAATATTCCTAAGAAAAATTATATAGCTGGCCAAAACTAAGAAGTAAACCTCAGGATCAATACTTCTCCTAATTCCAAGGTAGGAAAATAACTGAACATCCTTAGCCTCTGAGACCTAGATAACAACGCAGACACTGCTGGGCATATTTGTTGACACACAAACAAATATACAAGTACAAGTAAATCCTGGAATAACACTGTTTTGTTTTTCAATAGGTATCAGATGATAACAGATAGAAATCCACTGAGAAGACATAACAGTGCTCCAGTTCCCTAATCATTCCTGCCCCCAAGAAAACAATTAAATAAATAAATAAATAGAGTGATCCACATAGGTCTCTATGCAGTATATACATTACCTTCTATGACAATCCCCTGTTTGGTCAGTAGAATCAAACCCCACTCACATGTTCACAATCCCAGCAAATCTATCAGTAACATTTCAGGACACTTCTTTCCTCTATAAACAGCCAATTAGGTCAGCAGTATGGTACTGATTCTATAAAAATGCACTGTTTCATTTCAGTATGCATTTTAAAAATACTTGGCTATTAGGAAATGTTTTACACGGTCTGAAGAGAAACAACTAAATACTTAATGCTGACATCTACTTGCAAAATGTTTTGCTCAAAACTACAGCTCAGTGCAATGTTAAAGATTTGATCTAATAACCACTGAAATCAATGCATATGCTGTCATTTTTATCCTGATAGCAGAACCTGATTCTGTACAGGTGCGCTACACTCCTCTGGTCTGAAGTTCAGCATTTCAGCAGATGCTTGATCATTTCTCCACTATTTCTACTTCCCTAGGAGGGCAATTGATGGTCTCCTCTAAAATACCTTTGCTCATTCTATTATGGTTAGCAGAACTTCACTCTCAAGAAAAGCTGTCCTAGCTCAGTTCCCTCTCATCAACTCACAATCATTCTTTCCTCTTCAAATGAGGCAGAATTTTCTCTTGCTGCTCTTCGATAAAACACTAGTTTATGTAAACTGCTCACATCTCCTCTTATCCCTCACAAAACTGTGGAAGTGAAGTACTTCCAAATGCAAATTGCATCCCTTCTGAGGAAGGTGGGAAAAAACAAAACAAAACAAACCAACCAGGCAAACAAAAACTATCCCCAAACTTTGAACAGCTTCTGATTCCTTTCCCCCTCTGACTCCATTGCAGAACCAAGATTATATCACAGAGCAGGTCTCTTTCAACTTTCCACACCAGCTACCACTGAAATAATCAAGGAAAATCTGATGGGGAGCACTGCAAACAGTATCAGACCTCAGTGCACACATACGTATACAAAGAAAAATCAAACACAATCAAACACCATATTCATCAGCAAAGAAGAAATAATCAGCCTCACAGAGTTGTGGAAATTTCCCTCCGGCTTTTTGTAGAGCTGAAATTGTGCGCGTTTCTTAGGAAAGGGTACTTACGAGATGCAGGCAGAGCAGTCCTGGCTCTGCAGCTAATGCTGATGAAAATCCAGAGGAAGAGAGCTGCCCTGCAGCCAGCTCGGGTAACCACAACCATCCTTCACTTCCTGGCTCCCTGTACTCCAAATACCAGCCGCAGAAGACCTGCTTTTCTCCACTTTGGCCCCCTTCGCTCTCTCTCCTTCTCTCCCTCGGAGGAGGTGTCGAGGAGGTAAAGGGGGCAGGGCTTTACCTTGGGGTAGAAGCCAAACCCCCTCTTCGTCTGCTATCTTTGGGTTTGCAGCAGCAGGATAAGTCCCGGTACTTTTCTTTCCCTTATTTCTCTCTGTTTGTGCGTGTGTGTTTCTGTGCCTCCTTCTCAGAGGGGAGGGGGGAAAAAAAAAAAAAAAAGAAAAAAAAGAAAAAAAAAAAAAAAAAGGAAAAAAGCCACGAAGTATCAAATAACAAGGATTGTAGAGGAGAAAAATAAATAGTTTTTTTAAAAAATATGAAAAGCAATCCCCCAAAAATGTGGGAGGAGGGAGGGAAAAGGGAGATGGAGATGAAGGGAAGGAAGAAAGGCGAAAAAAGCAGTTGGTGCTGCTAATGCTGCTGTTGATGCTACCACTGCAGCTGAGCCCTTCTTCCTGTACAGAGGAGCGCTGCTGAGAGGAGCTTGCAATAACCTCCCTGCTCAGATATATATACACAGTGTACACGCACACACAGCCGGGCAGCCAAACACACACACACACTCACACAGAAGCAGGGAGAGGGGAGGGAGGGAGGAAGAGACACTCCCGCAGCACAGAAGCAGGCTCAGAGCCTCTCTCCTCATGTATTCATCATCTTCCAGCAGGAGGAAACGCTGCCACCCCCAGCAGCAACCTCCCCCCCCAAAAAAAAAAAAAAAAAAAAAAAAGGCAGGAGATGGGAAAATCCTCTCCCCTGCGCTCCCCTCCCCTTCCCTTCGCTTCCTCCAGCTCCTCCTTCTTCCTCTGCGCCCCTCGGGCCTCCAGGACCCCGATCGTCCTCCCTTGCCTGGCTGAAATGCAGAGCCGTAGGACGGCGGCGGGGATCGGGGACGGGGCTGGGGCGGAGCGGGGAGGGAGCCAGTGCAGGGATCGGAGCCGGGGCCAGGGCTG